>JAGPOY010001002.1:0-19336 GCA_018983105.1 Silene uniflora
ACCAAGGGCTACCCTAGCATATAAAGGCGTTACCATCTCGACATAACCAAGGTAGTGAACATCAAAAGAAATAATACGAGTACCTTTATTAATAAAATAGTTAAAGTCATACAACCGTCTCAAAACAAACATTTGAAAAGTCTAAAACTGTCTTAACATAACAAAAGCTACTGTCGGCTAACTAGCTCTAAACTGGTGGCGACTCTTCCCATCCCAGAAGCACATCATCATCCAGCTCATTACCTGCTAAACCAACTGCTCACCATCCCCGAATGGATCACAGCAGGTCAAAGACAAACAACCGGGGTCAGTCAACCGAAAATATAAGTCAAGACAATCAATATAAACACAGCGGAAGAAATGCAACAACACAAGCTAAGAGTGATCTCCAGTCTCCCTCTCCTCGCAACGATAATCCACACCGCCGGTGGGGGACCGCAGCCTTGCCCACCAATAACCAAAACCCAAGTCCTTAATGTGCACATCCCTCCTGGTTGAGACGACCAGCCGAGGCGACAATGGGGCGTGATCACCTCTCACAGTGACCACTCAGCCGGAACCATATCAATAATCACAATCACTCTCAGCATCAATCAATCAGCGAAATATCATCGACATCCAATCACATATGAACATAAAGACGGTCTTACAAATAAAACAATCAATTGAGTAGGAATATCCTACCTTATTCGCAAATCCTAATAAAAGCAATAACAGTAATCAATCGCAGAAGCCTTCCTCTACGAATCCGTCACCTAATCACGAATTAAGCATAATTAAGATCAACCCTAACTTCCCCCTAATCTATGATTAGGGTTCATACTTAGTATACAACAATTAAATCGCTAAACAGATGACTTACCTTCAAGATCTAGATCTTAATCTAGTGCAGATCTGAATCCTGGTCTTTACTGCAAGGCATACAGGAGAGAGAGGCAGTATACGTCACTTTAGTTTTCTCAAAACGGTTTAAAATAAGAGTAAAATTGATTTAGAATTAAATCTCTCCCTTTTATACTTGTTGCATAAAAACCGAAAAACTAACCCGTCAGACCGTCGGCTTGGTCGAGCCAGAGCCAGCTCGACCGAGCTAACCCCAGCTCGACCGAGTCAAAACAACTCGGTCGAGTAGTTGCGTTCCAGGAACTTCTGAAACGTAACAAAACTCAAACGTAGGGCTCTTAAGGGACCAGCTCGGCCGAGCTACCTATGCTCAGAAATCCGTAGTATTACACCCTGCTCTGCCTAGTGCCCACCACGACCACCATAACCTCCCTGCTCCGGCCACCGACCATAAACTCCCTGCTCCGGCCACCACCGTCCAACAACCAAAACCCCATGCCTTGCACCATCAACCTAATTGAAAAATTGAAGAATTATAAACCCTAATTATGATTCAAAATAATTACTAAACAAGATTTTAATAATTGCAAACAAAATGACTACATTAATCAAAGAATTTGAAGAAATGTAATCCATTGTTAAATTTCTAGAACAATTTTGCTTTAATTTTAGGGAGAAAGTATATGTAAACCTAATTTGTTTGATTTGGGAAAAGGGTATAGGATGGAAAATTTATCAAAAAATGTATGTGAAAGAGTAAAGTCCGTATGTGAAAAAGCAACACCCTTTTAAAAAGGTGTTAATTTGACCCATTCTGACCTTAAACCCGACCCAAAACCCGTATAAACCCAGTTTTTTCAATAACAACAACACCATCAGAGCCTTAATCCCAAAAGATTTGGGGTCGACTGACATGAATCATCCTTTGGAATCGCCATGGGTGATCTTAAAAAGCGAAAATATAAAAAAGAACAAAAAATAAAAGTGGAGTGAAACATAATACATAAGGGGGAAACTTATAGATAAGAACTTAAAAATTAAATCGAGAATAAAGATTAAAACAATTTTGAAATCGAAACGAAACTTAAGATAAGAAAGTTGTTGGTAAAATAATGTAATAAATCCGAACAGAACAAAAAGTTTTTTATTTTTATTTTTAGAAACATTAAATAAAACATCCGATACTAAAAATCCACATGAATCATTTCCCTCCATTGTGCCCTCTCCATCACCATCCCCTCATGAACCCCGAGAGATCTCATATCATACTCTATCACTCTCATCCATGTCTGTCTTGGTCTCCCTCTACTCCTAGCGACCTTTTCTGTGCCCCAGGTTTCCAACCTCCTAACCGGTGCGTCCATAGGTCTCCTTCTCACATGGCCAAACCATCGTAGTCGGTTTTCCATCATTTTGTCCTCTATTGGTGCCACTTTTACTTTCTCCCTAATCACCTCATTCCTTAACCGATCTTTCCTTCTATGGCCGCACATCCACCTCACCGAACCCAGTTTTTCAATCCCGAAATATATTTACCCGAACCCGAAATAACCAAACCCGTCTAGCTACTCTAGTAGGTAACGGTGTTCATAATAAAGTGAACCGCAATAACCGGACCGAAAAACCAAAAAACCGTGCATTTTTTAGGTTCGGTTAACCGAACCGTTTTGACAAAGAGGTTCGGTGAACCGAATCGTTAACTTTATTATGGTAACAGCTCGATTAAGGTTCGCAATTTTAGAAACCGGTTAACCGCGAACCGAACCGTTTACAAAAAAGTAAGCAAAAAATTAAAATATTATATAAAAAATTGTTCTTTCGTTTAATTTTCTTAGTGTTTCTAAATTCAAAATTAGTTAAATTGATTAATACTAGAGTTTACCTAATTAAGCTTATTGTTGAGTATAATATATAATGAAAATTTTAATTAAAGTATATAAAATTAACGAAAATTGAAAAAAAATACTGTATATATGTAGAACGATTATAGGTTAACCTGTAACCGAACCGCAAATAACCGTTAGAAACGGTGCGGTTTAGGTCCGGTGTTTTGCCAAACCGAACCGTGTCCTAATCGAACCGAACCGCGAATGAACAAGGGAATGGAGAATTGGAGAGTAGTGACTAGTGAGTGAGTAGAGTAGGTGGGAAGATTTGTTTTGTAGTGAGTGGCGGTGTTTGAGGACAGCTAACAACTGGAATCCCACAGTCCCACCATAAAACTCAAATCCCAACAAGGCAAAGTAGTATTTAATTGGCTGCTCTTTGTTTTGATACCCTTGTCTCTTATCAGTTTATTATTACCTCGTCAACCCCATTTCAACACAACTCCAATAATACAATGTTTCATTATGCCTTCTGCTTTGCTTCTTTCTTCTCACTAATCTGAGTACCCTATTCTTATTCAGGAAGGAAGGAATGCAGGCAGTCTGTCTGATAACACTCACATTCTCACTCACATGCCTGCAATTGTTGTTTGCTACTTCAGATTTCAATGCTCTATTAGACCTCAAAAAAGGTATTCAAAACAACCACTCTCCTTCTCCATTCCTACTTGACTCTTGGAATCTTAACTCTATCGCCTCTGACGGTTGTCCGCTAAACTGGCATGGAATTACTTGCACCAATGGGAATGTAGTCGCCATTACTCTTAATAACTCTCGTCTTCGTGGTCACTTTGATTTCAAGCTCCTTTCCTCCCTTAAACTGCTCCGAAACTTGTCTATTTCCGATAATTCTTTCACTGGTACTATCTTAGACATTGCTCTTATTCCGTCTTTGCACAATTTAGACATTTCCAACAATTCTTTTCATGGCCTCATAGCCGCTACTTTCACCCACTTGATCAATTTAGTGTCTGTTAATCTGTCAGCAAACGACTTTCAGGGCGATATTCCATCTGGTTTTCGTAATCTTAACAACCTCAGCTACCTTGATTTACATTCCAACAGATTTTCAGGCAATGTTATGAATCTTGTCACAGAGTTAGGGGGTGTCATTCTACTTGATCTCAGCTGCAATCTGTTTGTTGGGTACTTAGACATTGGCCTTGGAAGGTCTAGTTTTGTGTCGAATATTCAGTATTTGAATGTCAGCCATAATGCTTTTGTTGGGGAGCTCTTTGCCCATGATGGAATGCCTTTTTTTGACAGCCTTCAAGTGTTTGATGCAAGCTATAATCAGCTCACTGGCACTGTTCCATCCTTCAATTTTGTCGTCTCTCTTCGTGTTCTTCGACTAGCCAACAATAACTTATCCGGGTCTCTACCTGAGGCGCTTTTCCAAGATAATTCAATGCTTCTTGCCGAACTGGATCTCAGCGGTAACCACCTTCAAGGTAATTGATTCAGTTACAAACTCTTCTTGGCAACTGTAAGCATTCATTGACCTGAAGTAACAATTGGTTTTATAATGGGTGACGATTACCATATTTATCGAGTTTTGTGTAGACATTGGATTTCAATCTAGTAATCATTCCTGTGGTAGATACAGAAACCAACACTGTTCTGCACCATGTCCTTCCAGTGAACAGCTTCAATGTTGGAAATCTAAACCTTTGCTTAATTATTTGACTAGGCACCGAGACTGAGATTAATTTGTATTAAATATTAGGAGTAATTATGACTGATTCACGGTCTGTGACGTTCTCATACATGACTTCTAATGTGAAACATTTTCGAGACTGAGACTCAGATTTAGGTACAATCTTTTTGTCATTCAAATCTGCTGAGTGTACTATGTATAATATACAAAATGACAAGCCTGTTGCAGTATCGCTGCATGCTACTTTACTGATCGACAGATATTGAGATCTGCATATTCATTAGCACCCTCTCCCATAGAACGAAAAGTGCACAGGAAGGCGGATAAAAATTATTGCAGGGAATCAGACATTGAAGTCTAAGAACACTGTACTGTTGAAAGATTGTTATCATGCAACTATTTTCTTGAAACAAGGTCTCATGTTAATGTTATCAGGCAAACCTTAACTAGAAACTCCTCCCTTGTACACATTAACTTACTAAGTTCGAATATTATCCATCCATTTTCATTCTCCTATATATCAGTCTCAAATGATAATATTATTATAAGACACTCATGTGAGAATCTGTGTAACTCTGTTCGTTGTATGTAATCTGTGTTGAAATATTTTCTTTGCGTTTATTAATGTATTTCATTTCCTGCAGGGCCAGTGGGAAGTATCACATCAACAAGTTTAAGGAGCCTGAATTTGTCTTCAAATCAACTGTCAGGCACCTTGCCTATGAAGATTGGGCAATGTGTCGCAATCGATCTAGGCAATAACAAGATTTCTGGCAATCTTTCAAGAATCAAGTACTGGGGAAACTATGTAGAAGTTATCCAGTTGAGTTCTAACTCTCTGTCGGGGGCACTACCTGATGAAACTCCCCAGTTTCTTAGACTATCTTCATTTGGGCTATCGAATAACTCCCTGCAAGGAATCCTCCCGCCTATTCTTGGTTCATATCCTGAACTAAAAGTGCTTGATCTTAGCTTTAATCAGCTGAGTGGATTCCTCCTCCCAAGTCTGTTCGCTTCATCGAAATTAACTGATCTTAACTTGTCACACAACAACTTCACTGGGGCTATACCTCTCCAAACGTCCTCAGATAATTTGAGCCTAATGTCATTGGATCTTTCAAATAATTTTCTAACTGGAGATTTTCCGTCTGAAATAAGTAACTTCCATAACTTACTGTATCTTGATCTGGCGAGTAACAACATTGAAGGTAGCATCCCCTATAAAATCTCAGACCAGCTGATCCATCTAAATGTTTCTTTCAACAATCTCTCAGGAATTGTTCCTGAAAACCTACGGAGGTTTCCAGAAGCTGCATTTCATCCTGGGAATTCTCTACTCATATTACCTCCTTCCTCTACCTCACCCGGGAGTTCAATGGGTCATAATCAAAGCAAGAATCGGGCTGTTATTTATTTTATTCTTGCTGGTATTGTTGCGGGTGTTATTATCCTCATTCTACTGTTCATGCTCATCTACTACAGATTTCGTATGAAAGAGAATCGTGGAATGGTTCAAAAGGCTAAAATAGAAAGCAAGCATTATAAAAGTGGATCTTCTTCACTCCCTAGCACATCACCTTCCCATTTAAGTCTGAGTCCATCTGTTGCTACACCAAGTTCAGGTCAAGTGGCTTTTAACTCATCAAAGATGGGACCCACACTTGAAGCTGAAGTTTCTGGATCCCGGATGACAAAATGTGAAGATGTAGCTCCTTGTGAGTTAACGAAGAGTCAAGGTGAAATAACGCTTCCACTTCCCATCCTGTCTTCTTCAAGCCCACCTGCTTCTAAAGTCCAAAACTTGTTCTCAAATCTTGACACAATGAAGATTGGTACACAAGAGAATGGCGGAGACTTTGTTTTGTTTGATAGGTCCTTGGTGTTTACTGCAGATCAACTCACACGTTCTCCGGCAGAAGTCATCGGCAGAAGTTGTCATGGAATGTTATATAGAGTTACACTAGTCAGTGGTGAAATATTGGTAGTTAAGAGATTAAAGGAGGGAATAGCAAAAGGAAAAAAAGAATTTTCTAGAGAAGTTAGAAAACTTGGAACTGTTCGACACCCAAATCTTGTGTCTCTGCAAGGCTATTACTGGGGACAGAGGGAGCACGAGAAGCTTCTTATGTCAAATTATGTTAATTATCCATGCTTAGGAATCTACTTACAAGGTAAGCTTCTGATTATTACTACTGAATCATTCATTGTTGTTCTTACAATTCAATGCTGATTATACCTTTTTTCTCACCAAATATAGCCTATAATAGTGGCAGAAAAAGTATAAAAATGTGAATTGTTGTCTTTTCAAACAGATGCTGTAATCACCACCTGTGGTTAGCAAAAACACTTTGGTTTGGCTCTTTAAGCTTTTGAGGTTTTATTGTTCTACTCAGTATGTTATAATCTGTTAACAGCTAGTATATCACAAGAACCAGGGCAGGAGTTAGCTGGTAACAAGGAGGTAGGGACTACCCCAAATGACCTTGTACAATGTAATAATAGATGCAACGAAGCAGTTTTGCTCGACTATAGTTTTTTTTTTTTTTTGCCACCCCGTACCTGAATCCTTCCTCTGCTCACGAGACAAGTTTTAGCTACCTAATTTGTGAATATGATGTGTTTGGTGAGGCCACTTCATTATTCTTTTGTTCTGAGCAAGCAAATTTGATTACAAAATTTACACACAACTTTTCTCAACAAAGCCTAGATGGAACAGAATCTCGGCGTGGGAGTATTATAGGTTTTGGGGTGAAACAAAATTGAAATGCCTCAATGTTTTCATAATTGTGCTGTAGTAGATTGACCATTAGTAGATTCCTCATTGAATGTCTAGGAGGAAGCGGTCTATAACTAGACAGAAACCACTTTTATAGGTACTGGGCAATGTAGAGTGATATCTTACTATAGCCAGTTCAAAATAGGATAAAAGTTCTATCAAATTTCGTGTGCGTTTTTCATTGAAAGTTGTAACCAGTCGATGCATTTCTCAATACAATTCTTATGATGGATCCTCCTCAAAAATCTCTTGGTGGATATAAAACTGGGTCAAAGGCTAGTGTTGTTATATTGAGACATCGAAACAAGATACCAAATACAGAGTTGTAATTTGAGACACAATCCTTCCACATGAATGCTTAAAATTTTACTTATGTTATTCCTTCCCGTTTAGTTAATATGTTGACTGGTCATTCTTGCAGGGCCCGAGCGAAGTAAGATTCCGTACTTGTCGTTAGTCAAACAGCTCAAAGTAGCGCGGGATATTAGCCGTTGTTTGGATTATCTACACAATGAGAAAGCCATACCTCATGGCAACCTCAAATCAACAAACATATTAATAGACCCTTTGGAAGCTAATACACTGGTCACAGATTACAGTCTCCACCGGCTTCTGGCACCCGCTGGCACGGCTGATCAAGTACTTAGTGCAGGCGCTCTTGGTTACCTGCCACCTGAATTCATTAGCTCAAGCACACCATGCCCGTCTTTGAAGAGCGACGTCTATGCTTTTGGCGTCATCTTGTTGGAGCTTATAACAGGAAGGAGCTCGGCCGAGATTGTTTCTGCCAATCAGGGTGCAGTGGACTTGACAGATTGGGTGAAACTGCTAGTATCGGAAAACCGTGCAAGTGATTGTTTCGATAAAGCAGGATTAGGTGTTAATTACTCAGAAAATGAGAAGAAAGTATTGGATAGGATATTACAAGTTGCTTTGAGTTGCATTCTTCCAGCGTCTGAGAGACCTGACATCAGAGCAGTCTTCCAGGATCTCTTGTCCATAGAACTAAATTAGAAGGTTTAGCATAGATTCATTCAAATTTCGCGCTTTAAATTCGTTGATGAATTTTTTTTCTTCTTTCTAACTGATAGCTACAGGAATTATGTTGTTATTATACTTCTCATGTATCAAAATTTATGTTGCATCATAACGATGATTCTCATAGCTTAGTTTGTCAAAGTGGGCACGATGAATTCTTTGGTGTATTTAAGTATTTTAATAAATAAATGCAGTAGTTCAATAACAATTTCTTAGAAACGGTTTAGGAAAGGTAGAGAGAGAAAATCCCCCCTCTCTCTACCTTTCCTAAATTCTTTAACATATCTCTCTTAAAAAATCAATCGATTTGCCTTACAAAATCTCTTAGAAAATCAATCGATCGCCTCAACTCTTCACCACCTTGTCGCCTATCGGTCTTCTTTGTCTGCACCAGAGGTCTGTTTCTTCGCTCCACTGTGAGGTGATGATCGTCTGAGGCTGCTCACATTTAATTTTCCTCTTCTTTTATTCGTCTCTCAGGTTTTCTCTGTTTGTCTTTGGTTTTTCGCTTAATCGTCCAATACTAGTTCTGCCTTCCTCTTTGGTTGTGCGTTTTATCGGGCTTCTACTGGGTGATTTGTTGTCCGGGTTATACTTGTTGCTTTCTTAGATGGAATATACTTGTTGCTTTCTTAGATGGAATATCAATTCCTTCTTTTTAATCTTTGTGATTTGTTTGTTGTGGATGATAATTGTGTCGATAATGATAACCTTGCTAAGTTGGTTATGGAATTGGGGATACCTTCTATATCCAATATCCATTTGCTGAAAGATAGGGGGAACTCCCTTTTCAGGGAAGGGGATTTCATTTTAGCTTCTCGTCACTACACTCGAGCCCTTAAACTCGTATGTTTCCTGGGCCTTCCACCCGTACATGATCAACCCGTTGCCACTTCCCTCCGTCTCTCCCTTGTCCTTAATTTAGCGGGTTGCGAGTTGAAGCTTTCCCAGTATAATCGGGCTTGTTGTTACTGCACTTTCGTCTTATCTTTTGATCCAAGTAATGTTAAGGCCCTTTATCGCAGAGGCCTCGCCTTTAAGCATCTGAATCTTCTTCGCAAGGTTCTTGATGACTTTGAGCATGCTGTTAAATTTGACCCACATAACAAAGATGCTATTCGAGAACTCCATTTTGTGGCTGATCTTTTAATTTTTAATGTTAATGGGAAACGAGTTGCTTATCCTTTTAACCCTTTGGGTTCTGATAAGAAAGGTAAGAAACCTTTGATAGCTAATGATGTGGTTGATAAGTTTTCAATCCGTGTTAATTTGAATGAAGTGTCTTGTAGTACAGCTCCAACTCCTTTAGTTACAGATCATGTTTCTCGTCCTCCAGCTGCTGTTACATCTAGCTCAGCTGTTCTTATTGATTCCAAACACCCTAATGAAACTGATTCTGAGTCTTGTGACATTATTATGGACTCTGCAATCCTGTTTGAGGCTACTGATCATGTCCCTGTCGTTAGTCTGAAGTCTGATAGCCTTAATGAGACTGCTCCAGCTGTGTCTCCTAAAGATGTTTACAATCCCTCCAGCACTTATACCTCTAGACCAGCAAAATACTCCTTCTCCAACAACAATCATCCTAAAAATGCTTTGCGTTTGTCGTCTCAAGATTATGAGAATTTGTTAGTCGGAAAGAATCTCCTTTTTTACCATCCGAGATCTTTATCATCCTTGAGGGTTCGTCCCCTCAATTCTACAAATTTTATTTCGACGGGAACTCCCCATGAAGAAATTTCAAGGGAAGCAGTAGTTCCCATTCCTATTCCTTCACATGATGTGCGTCATCAACATTCGCAGTTGGGTTTTGTGAGTGAGAGTGAAGAGTTGGGTCATGAAGAGACTGTTTCACATATTGACAAGAAGAAAAAACTTTCGTGTGATTCATTTGTGGTTAGTAAGGTATCCGAGATTCAGTTTCAATTTGGTGCAGTGAAGGAGAACTCAAGCAGGAAGTGTTGTCACAAGATGGAGCGTTCCATTCACCGGGGTCGAATGGTTAGGTTTGATGCCGCTCCGAGGAAGCGATCGTTAGGTTGTGTCGATAAATTACCTTTGTTTTTTTGCAGGTACATAGGAAAATAAAGAAAAGTTGCTGCTGTTGAATGTGCTAAAAGAAAGGAAGTTGACTTGCTCCCATTCGAGGACTATTATCATCCACCTTTTAGGAAATATCGTCTTTCAATTTCAGTTAGCTCAGCTTGTAGTGTTAGCTGTGTTACTTCAGTTTCAAGTCGTTTAGGGGTATCTTATTCTCCTATGTTTGTATGGTAATTAGTTTTGTTTTTTCTTGGTTGTAATCGTATAGTATGTAATCTCTTTCTTGATAGTTTATATAAAATAGTACACTTTTGTCTAAAAATAAATAAATAAATAAATGCAGCAGTTCTCAGTTGTCACGGAACATAAGGGTAAGATTATTGGTAGTCTTGAGACAAGACTTTGGTAAATCTTAAGACAAGATTCTCTCAAAACTACCAATAATCTACCTTAGTCTTGACAAAGTCTTAAGTTGAGTCTTTGAAATGCAAGACTCAACTTAAGACTTTGAGTGAGTCTTGACTCCACCATGAAAGAAAATTATCCAATGAATAAGTGTCATGTGTCATTTCTTTTTATAAGAAAAAAGTAGTAAATGTAAAAGTAGAGTCTGAGATGCGTTTGACGGATAATGTATAAAGTTTGAGGTGAGTCCGAGGTGGGCCTGAATAATAATAATAAAGAAATAATAAAAATTAGTGGAATGTTGATGTGGCAGAGTCTTAAGACTTTGGTGAGTCTCACGGATAATCATACCCTAATAAGAGAGTGCTTGCGGCTTGCCTCCATTTTTTCTTTTTTTTGGGGTTCTTTCCGCTTTTCAAAGTATGTTTCGAAAATTCTAAAAAGTGACTAGATTATGAAACATGGATGTTAGAATATATTATGTAAATAATTTATCGCTAAAACTTGTGAGAGACGGTCTTTCAATAACTTATTGAGAGACCATTCCTCCGTACCCTTTTATTTGTATTTCGTACTCTTTTATTTGTATTTCGTGACCCTTTTATCGTTGATTGTGACATAGTGATTTTGTACCTATTTACATGATAAATGTACCTATTTTATCTTTAATCCTAATGTGTACCTATTTTATTAGGTTTAGTATGTCCGCGATTTATGTATGAAATTTCGTAATTTTATCTTTATTATTTTTCAATCTATCTCCTTTAGCAGAAATAGGATTATACATCGAGTTGTATATAAGCAATGTACAACTATAAGGTATAAGAATCCGAGCTTATATGTATTTTTCAAAGTTCATATTTTAAATGTATAAATGGATGAACTCAGATACTTTCTAATAAACCTCTTATTCTTTACCATAAAGCGCAGATACTTTATTACAAAGATCAGATTCTATACGTACAACTGGCAGTGGCACAACTGGTTGTATAGTCTATGAATTGCTCCTTTAGGGTGTGTTTGGATTGACTGATTTGGAGGGAAAGTTAGGGGAGGGAATTGGAAGGATAAGAAATTCATTGTTTGGTTAGCAAAATAAAGGTAGATGGATTTGAACGGGAGAGAATGGATCTCTCAATTTCCCTCTTACAAGACAAATTATTTCCCTACCAACATAGGTAAGATTTGAAGGAAAAATCACCTCCTCCATTCTCCCTCCCCTTCTCTCCTTCCCCCTCCCCTTTCCCTCATTTTTTCCTATCCTAACACACCCTTATTCTTTTTGGCCATGTTTTTTGGAATGAAACTGTCTGAACTGAACTCAATTGAAGTAAAAGAGTTAATTTGTAAATAGAAGAGCTGAACTGAATGAATTAGAACTGAACCGAACTGAATAGAGCTGAACTGAACTGCAAAAAGCTGAAATTAAGTAAAAAAGAACAGGATTGTCCTACGAAACCTACCACCTACTATCACCATTAACCCCCAACACACTTGACCTCCACCACCCTCATTGGCAGTCTTGCCTTACCTTGCTTCCCCTAGCCCCGCCGCACCCACGTCCCTACTGTTTCTCTGCCCTCTCCCCTTCCCCCCTCTGCCTATTGGCCAAACTACCCCCTATGCGGCTGTACCGCCTCCTTTGTTCCCATCGCATAAGACCACCGCACCCACGTCGACCTTCTGACCGAAAGTTGCTTCCTAATGGGCTGTTGGCCCTGCCCTGCCGCCACTAGCACTACCCTTCCTCAACACCATTGTTTCTCCTATAAAAACCTTAATTGATAAATTTAAACCCTACTTAAAAACAAAAACGATTAAGTGCAATTAATGTACGTAACTTGTTGACGAGGATACGAGATAACCATTTTAGAACCGAAAATTGGCTGATTTCTAATTCTGGTTTAGGAGTTATACTCAATTAAAATTTTTTATGACGACAAGAAAGGCATGTTGAGGATACCATGGACACAAAGTTAAAAGGAAAATGAGTTAGCGCCACCTGATGACGTCCAATCTCGGCGCCACCCCTCACATGCAATAAGTGAGGGTTCCAATAATAATGGATACATCACATGAATGTGACGGGAGACGATCCCAATAATAAGGGGTGCATTTGAGAGGGTGTTGTCGACCAAAAACTTAAGCTGATGGTTGAAGTTCTTTGATTCGTTTTATATTCTAACACTTCCCCTCACACGAAGACCCTTTTTTTTTGGCTTGAAGTGTGGGTGCAGGCGAGATTCCCTTGTCTGTTCTAATTATCCACTTTAGAATGGAGGGGGGTGGAATTAGAACCCTGATAATTGAAGTTCTTTGATTCGTTTTATATTCTAACAGTGGACCTCCGTTGAAAGATAAAGCACAATATCCACTATCTTGACCTTCCATCCTTGGGCAATTAAATACAAAAACATGCAAATTAGCTCCAATGTATTAAATTAGTGAAATTGTGGACTGCGAAGTTAACTACCGGGGTTGGTAGCAATGTAAGATCATATGAGCATATAGGAGGTTTTCACAATAGACGCGGTTTAGAGTTTAGACAACGACTCGGACTGCCTAATAAAGTACAGTTAGTTAGGACTGCGATAGCCGGCTCGGACATCCTGTATTATGCAAATCCTAAGAATTAAAAGAGTGTTTAAAGCAAATATACCCAAATTCAAGGCGAATGTCTCTTTCCTTATACACCCTTTTTCCGCGTTAAGAATTGATATCAAAATGCCTGACAGCCTGCCACTAATTTGTTTTACTCGGTCATTTTATACTTTCGTCTATATAATAACTCTACTGGCTTACTCGTTCTTCTCTCTTCTTTCTAAACTTATTTGCCTTCACGTTTTCATACACCAAATTCAAACCAACATTAATACAATTGTAATTCAAGTTTAACTATCATTTCGAATTTTGTTCAAGCTTTTCTTCATCATCCTCACCTATATTTCCAGGTATTTTTACTTCTCATTTCTCTATCTTTTATATCGCAAAATTGTGGAATTCTAATTGTCTTATTGCGGATAATAAAACGTTAAACTAATAATTTTAGACACCAATAGATAAGCAAATCAAATAACTGGAGACATAATAGTGTACGTTGTCATTGTGTAGTCGGAAATTTGTTTAATCGGTGGCATTAATTAGTGTTTCATTCATTTACCGCATAATTAACACGTTATTGATTTGATGATTTCATACTCGGTATAAGAAGATTGAGTTTTGCAAATCTCTGTGATTGTATCCAAATCTGAATGATTTGTTATTGCGAAGGTGCTTAAATTTACTTCAACCTGTTGGTAACTAAACTAAGCTAGTTGACACCTACAATCGTTGGACTTTTTTAATAATTTTGTACGCAAACATGCACTATTTGATCACTTATTCAACCATCCTCTTTATCTTTCTTTGCCATATTTTTGGCCATCCCAATATAATTAATTGCAAGCGCAATCCCATTGAAAACTAAATCTTGGAAGAGAACTAATATTACTCTCTCCGTCCCGATCATTTGTTATCCTTTTTCATATTGTGGTGTCTCAATAATTTGTTGTCTTTTTTATTTTAAAAATGAACTTGATAAGCAATTTGATTATTCATACTCAATTTATTTCCCCACTTGTCATTCAGTAATTGGTCTTTACTCTTTCCTTGGTCTTTGTGCTACAACAAAAGGATATGTCCGGGACGGAGGGAGTATAAAATTAGTCAATTCTTTTTGGCATTGGTATTAATTAATTAATTAATTAATTAGCTGGAGGTATATGATCAAGTTGAAAAAGATGACCATGAAGTTCGGTTTGATTTATTCAAGATGATAATTTTGGCTATTGTTTAATATATTTGCAGAATTTACGTACCTTCCTCGAGCATCTAATCAACAAGTTAAAGTGTAAAAACAAAATGGGCGAACGAGTATACCCTAGAGACTCTCCACCGTTGTCCGGGGAGCACCTAAACCCGCACTCAACCGATGATACACCACCCGTGTCCGGGGAGCACAACCGGAGGATGAGCCAAGACTCATTCGCATCATCAAAAATGAGCTATGGAAATGGATATGGGTACGGTCCAAACCCAGGAACCTATGTCGTTCAAGTGCCTAAGGATCGAGTTTTCCGTGTTCCACCCCCGGAAAATGAGCACAAGTTCAAGCTTTACACAAAAAAGAAAACTAATAGAAGTTGTTGTAGGTGCTGCATTTGCTCCATCATTTCCACTATTCTTATCCTAATACTTGTCCTTGCCATAACTTTTGGTATTCTTTACCTTGTTTACCACCCAAAGAAACCCACCTACAACATTACAAATGTGCACGTTAAGGGAGTTAATTTGACTACATCAAATGCGGACGCAACTACTATTACCCCAGTTTTCAACGTGACGGTCAAAATTAATAACCCCAATGCTAAAATCGGGATTTACTACGAGCAAGGAAGCGAAGTAAGTGTTTACCGTGATGGAGTTAATCTATGCGAGGGTAAATTACCAGCGTTTTACCAGCCACCAAACAGTGTAACAGTTCTATCAACGGAGTTAAGTGGAGCCGGCATGGTATTGTCTAAAGCGGCTCGTGATAAGCTAATGACTCAGCAGAAGGAAGGAAAGGTGCCGTTAGAGATGGACGCAAGTATTCCCTTCAAGGTTAAGCTTGGTTCCGTTAAATTATGGACGTTTACCGTTAAAGTAACGTGCGATGTAACGTTAAGCGCGTTAACGGCGAATGCTGAGGTGATTTCTAAGACTTGCAAAGTCCATGCTACGCCATGGTGATAACTGATAACAACGTTTGGGTGAAGAAGAGGTCAAAACACAAGGTGTAGACTTTGGAGATGTGGACATCAAATTGTTTAATATTTGTGTTAATTCTTTGTTTGTGTTTGTCATCATCATTTGGAAACTTTTTTGTTTGTTTTATATATATTGTGGTAGTTCGATATTTTGTATGGACTAATCCAAACATAGAGCGAGGAGTGAAAAACATGGACAACTATGTGACATGAGTAAATGAGTAATAAATAGCAAGTATATATGGACATGGCTTTATGTGGATTATACGGAATTAGTTGTAGTGTTATGCTCCGCCCCGAATATCAAAATTTATCTTTTACATTTCAGCGTGTTGACAATCTCTAGAAAACATGTACTCCCATTTTTTTAACGAGTCCAAGAACACCTCAAATCGACCTCGTTTGCTATCTAAACATCGACTGAAAGTCACTCTATTACAAGTGGTCAAACTCCTGCCAAAATGCTGAATCATCACCGTCTTTTTTTTTAATCTTGGTCAAACTCCGACTAAAATGTCGTGTTTGGCAAAAAAATCCTTTATATCATGTTTTCAATTATAAGATTACATGTACGGAAATGGACTCTTGATAAGCGTCTTACCTGGCATGAAAAATGGGATGCCTTTGACTCAGCATTGGAACGAGGTATGGATATGGCTATAGAGGGACGGGGTGAAGAACTTTATACAAAGACAAATGAGGAGCTTCGTGAATTCTCTACAGCTGCAGCTGATGGGGATACTTGTACAAGATTCTTCTTCAATTGGGTTAAAGGATGTGCGGGGAGAAACTTTATCCTTGGTATAAAGGGCGAGGATAATGATTGGATTTATGATCCTATGGACATTGGCACTAATTTCCAAAATTTTTACTTCAAACTATACAATCCTTCTGAAGATGTTCCTCATGAGACTTTAGTGCAAGCGACTGATGATATGCTTAGGTTTTATGAGAAGTGCATCTCTAGTGATAAGGCTGACTCCCTTGGACGAGCTTTTACGGCTAAAGAAGTGCGAACTGCTGTTTTCCAGATGGGGGCCATGAAATCGCCGCGCCCAGATGGGATCCCAGCTATTTTCTACCATAAGTGCTGGTTCATTATTAAAAAGGATGTTACAAAGGCAATCCTCTCAATCCTTAACTCGGGTTACGTTCTTAAAGAATTGAACAGAACTTTTATTACCCTTGTACCAAAAAGCGATAATCCAGAAGGTGTGGGAGATTACCGACCCATCAGTCTATGTAATATAATTATGAGAATCGTCTCAAGAAGTATCACTAATCGGCTTTCTAAGGTCATGCCTTCTCTGGTGGGTGATTTTCAGAATGCTTTTGTGCCAAGGAGACTGATTTCTGATAATATCCTTTTAGCAAATGAAGCTATCCATTGTATAAATTCTCACAAGAAGGGTAAATGCAGCAGGTTCGCTTTTAAAACTGATATGAGTAAAGCTTATGATCGGGTACAATGGGATTTTCTCAGAGCGATCTTGCAAAGGGTCGGGTTTTCGGCCAGGTTGGTTTCTTTGATAATGAACTGTGTAAGTACGGTTTCCTACCAAATTCTCTTAAATGGGGCCCCACTTACCCCCTTTACTCCGAAATGTGGACTTCGGCAAGGGGATCCTTTATCTCCCTATCTGTTTGTCCTATGCATGGAGGCCCTCTCGTGTAGTGTGTTACATGCTCAACAGGTGGGTAGCCTAAAGCGTATCTCGCTAGAAAGAGGTATCCTACCGCTGACACACCTTTTCTTCGCGGATGATGCGGTCTTCTTTCTTCAGGACAAGGGAGAATCTGCAACTACTTTAAGGAAAATTCTGGATAATTTCTGTTGTGCATCGGGACAGGTCCTCAATGAAAGGAAATCAGGAATCCTTCTCAGTCCGAACACGAAACTCCGCTTGGCTAGAACCTGTCTTAGAACCCTCAAGATTAGAGAAAATAATGGTATTGGGAAATACTTGGGTCTGCCAACTGATTTACAGGGCTCTAAAAGGGAGATTTTCAAGGGCCTGATTGACCTTGTTATGCAGAGAATCTCTTCGTGGAATGGAATCTTTCTATCACCTGCTGGAAGACTTACCTTAATTTCTTCGGTCTTATCAAATATCTCCATTTTCTTTCTATCGGCATTTAAAATTCCGGTAAGTGTGACAAATAAGATTAACTCTCTCTTGTCACATTTTTGGTGGGCTGGGTGTAAATTAGGTAAGCCTATTCATTGGTGTAGTCAACGGTTCCTTAATCTACCAAAGAGTGATGATGGCCTTGGTATTAGGAATGTTGAATCCTTAAATCAAGCAATGTTGGCTAAACATGCTTGGAGGATAATGGCAGGGGGTGATTCATATTTCCATCAAGTTTTTCGGCGAAAATTGCTGGCGGATGTGGGGTCTTGTGATCAATTTCCTGCTAGAGCCCAATCTAACCTCTCCTGGGGCGCAAGAAGTATAAAACATGGACTCGATTTTGTTCGACAACATGTTGCATGGAAGGTTGGGTATAACTAGACGCTTAATATACGGGAGAACAATTGGGTTAACGGTGCCACCCCAGAACCACGCGAAGTGCTACTGACGGTGGATCTTTGGGGCACTAGAAACCTGCAGGTAAGGGACCTCCAATTGCCAGATGGATCATGGGCGGGCGGTGGTTGGAACTCGCAGTTGGTGCGTTCTCTTTTCGATGAAGAATGGGCTAACAAATTCCTTGCCATTCCGATGTGTCGCACAAATGAAAATGACAAACTCTTTTGGGTGCATAGTAGTTCTGGCGAGTATACTGTCAAAAGTGGTTATGGAGTTCTGTTTCAGGAGTTCTTTCAAACACATGGCACGAACAAAGATCGGAAGCGAATGGACGAAGAGTCACGCCGTTTCTGTAAGAAGAAATTATGGAAATTACCAGGACCAAAGGCGTGGCAGATCTTATTTTGGAGAATTCTTTCTGACTCCGATCCCTTTCCATAGGTGGCAATTTTATTCGTAGAAATATCAATATTGATTCTAGCTGCAAACTATGCCTGAATGATGGAAGTACAGTAGAAACCATGGAACATCTGTTTAGAGATTGTGACATTGCTCGCCATTGTTGGGCTTGCTTTGATCTAGGTATTAGAGTGATTCCGGAATCTTCGATACCTATTGGCAGATGGATCATCAATTTGGATAAACTACTTGAGTAAGCAAGACGAAGCGGAGGCGAATCTGGTCAGATTTATTGGAACCTTAGTCTGTTTGTGGAATGCTAGGAATAGAATTATCTTTCGGGGGGAATCTCTCCACCCCATGATGGTTTTAAACTCTTGGTCGCAAATGATAAAGGTGGCTGACCAAGCACTCCTAGTGTCACGTAAGGAGATGAAGGCTAGGGCTACTGCAAGGGGCTTAGAAGGGGGAGATGATCTTCACGATATCCAAGAGAGTAAGCCTGTTTGCATTGTTGGACATGTATATTCTTGTGACCGTATTCGGGTCTTTGTTGATGCAGGATGGAAAAGCAATAGCTGCGCGGGTTTTGGTTGGGCTGCTCTTGGATATTCTGTGTTATGTTTTTTTGAGGGACATCGAGTGATCAAGGCTGAATCTGCTCTTCAAGCTGAGGCTATTGGTGTGCAGGAAGTTCTTCTCTGGGCCCAGAGACATGCCATATGGCATTTGGAGATCGATTTCATCTCACTGTCTTTCGATTGTTCTTTCTCTTGCAGGTTTGCAGAAGGCGGATCATCGAATCAGAGAGTTGCTTGATGACATTAACCTTATTCCGGTTTCTTTTCATTGTCTTATGATTAGTTATATTCCTAGATCGTTTAATGCTCGGGCTCATAGCCTTGCTTGTAAGGCTATGAATAGTTAGGACACCTTTCTTTACTACTGTCAAAAAAAAAAAAAAAAAAAAA
>JAGPOY010001003.1:0-19334 GCA_018983105.1 Silene uniflora
TAAAAAATTGAAGCTAACAATTGCAGCACTTGCTATTCGGGTTATCAACATTTAGAGTCTAAATTTAGCATCGTAATAGTTGGAATTTTCGATTAGTTGTTTTTCGTCACACAAGTCGTAAATCGAAGGAATCATTTGATTATGAATTTATGATGGGTAGTAGATTGTGAAGGAGATAGGGGATGAAATAAGGTGGTGTGATGGCAAAATACCCACTGTTTGATTTCAGTTTCAATTAATGGATGAAGTGATATTAATATATTGTACATTATCTTATTTTTTTTTTCACTTATGGACCTATAGCTAAGGGTTGGATTAATCCTAACCTACAAAAATATTATGGTGGGAATTATTTTGAAGTGAACCATATACAGGGAATTATTTTCGCTAATAACATTATCTAGGGAATTCACCCTAGTTGTAAAGAATTTTCGGTATTATTCTTAATATATAAGAGAAAACATGGTCATGTAACATCTTGTTTGGTTTATCGTAATGAATGCTATAAGAATATCAAGTTTTTATAATTTTTAATAATGTGTAGCTAAAGATATTCATGTTGCAAAACACGTCTCGGCATGCGTAATAAAGTCAAATGTAACCTTTGGTTTGAATGGGAAGGAATAAGAATTAAGGAAATGAGTTAAATAATGTAAAGTATTGTAATTTGGTGAGGTAATTGGAGAGAGAGAGAAGGTAATGTGAGGTATTATTGTGAGTGGAGTGATTAAAATAAGTATTGTTATAGGGTGAGGTGGGGTATTGTTGTGGGTTGAAGTGATTAAAATAAGTATAAAACATTACCAAAAATAGACAATGAGACATTATTGTGAATAGACGAAAATGAACAATAGACACTTAGAGAGTGTTTGTTTCAACTCATAAAGGTATGAGGTATGGGTTTTGAATGAGCCAAACTCACTAGGTGTTTGTTTGGCTAAAATAGGGGTTCATACCCATATCTCAAACCCATGAGGTATGGGTTTCTCATACCCAAGGGGGGAGGTGGGTATGAGATTGATACCCATGGGTATCAAATTATAAAACCAAAAATCATGAAAAAAAACTTATATGGAACATTTTTAATGAATTTTTTTTACACATATTTGATAAAATCTTCATTTTTATGATTCTTCAATACCAAAAATAATTTTTTTTAATGTTATATTTTACATTTTTTTCAACTTTGATTAAGTTCAACCACATTCCACCCAAAATTGAAACAAACACAAGGTATGAGGATTCAAGTTCCAAACTCATACCACCCGGGTATGATTCCGTATGATTCCTGATTCTAAACCCGTACCCACGCGCGAACCAAACGCGCCTTATTATGAATGGGAGGGAGTATTAGAATAAGTATTAGAGAGGCAATGAAGATAAAGTAATGGAGATGACCCAAATTCTCAGATTTTTTGACGTATGGATTGGAAATTTATTTATTTGAGTTGTTTGTCTTCATTAGAACGGTTTCTCTGACGTGTGTTCTCATTTGGTCTAGTTTGGACAAGTTGGTTGTCATCTTTGGTCTATTGGCCTCCCTAGATATATTTTGTATGTTGCTTTGGATGATTTAATATGGAGTATGAGTTAAACCTTCCGGAGAGTTCCTTTAAAAAAAAACCACAAATTCTCATTTGTAACGGGCAAGCTTGTGACGGATATGTCTGTCACAAGGGAGATTTGCGGATTAAAAAGGGGAGGAAAATTGAAACGCTAATCAATTATTACGATATCTCATAGTGAACACAAATTCTTAAGGACTCGTTTGATTAAAAAGGGGAGAAAAATTGAAACGCTAATCGATTATTACGATATCTCATATTGAACACAAATTCTTAAGAAGGACTCGTTTGATGAAATAATGTGAACTATGACGTGTTTTTCCTCGTGTATTTTATGTAAACCGTATTTAGTGTATTTGAGAGAATGGTACAGAATTGAGTATATATAGTAATGTTTCTCATTTTTACTTTTCTGTTTAATCTTATTGGTTTGGAACTCTAAAAGAAATTCAAGTGACCTAGGTTAAAAAGGACTTAAGGAGTAAGATGATAAGGAGTTCAAAGTTTAATAGAAAGTAGATTAGTTTGTTTTTATCTGAAATTGAATTTGAATTGAACAAATTTAGGTTTAGTTCTTGATATTTAAAACACTTTTTCTTTTTGTCGCCCGAATTTTACTAAAACCGCCCGAATAAATTACTAAATTGCCCTTCTACAATTAAACAACCACGAAATTGCCCTTTTTACAATAAACATACAACCACCTATTATAAAGAACTTATCAAATCAAACACTACTACGATACTTCTCGAATCTTACTAGTTACTCCGTATTAGTATATGTAATTATGTGAAAAAAAATAGAAATTGGAATATTAAATCTGAAATTAATTGAACTCCGTCACGGATTACCAACAGTGGTCAAAGGCAACCACCAATAATGACCCCCTCTACCTGGGTAACTCTTAATTGAACTTATTTAAGGACTTGTCAATGTGGAACAAACAATCCAAGGCCTTGCATTGATGAACACGAACAACCAATGTCCCCTTCTTGATCGCGCCATTAACGAAACCGTCGCCGAAACTTCGTGCCCTCTTAGCGACCACATGCATAAACTGCATCCTAGCTCCGTGCGCCATAAATGAACGCTCTTATGTTTTTGCTCGTGCTGTGTAGGGCGTACGACCACGGACCACACTTTGAGTGGTGTCAAGCAGGGCAGACAACATTGTCATGGTGGTGTCGTGTAGGGCACATGACTTGGCTGTGGTGGTGTCGTGTAGGCCAAACGACTTGGTTGTAGTAGTGTCGTGTAGGCCAAACGACTTGGTTGTGGTGACGTCATGTATGCCACACGAACACTGAGTTGGCGCATTATTTACGTTCGATTGGTGCACGGTGGGCGATGGGTACGGAGCCGACGACCAAAGATGAGAGGAAATAACCAGCAATACAATTTAATTATGCCGTCTAGCATTTTAGCAATTTCTATCTACGTCCTCTAGCTCGAAATCCAATCACGTATAATTTGTTGGGTCGTAAATCCAATAAATGGTAGGAATTGAATATTAAAAAAATTGTGTAAAACAGAAAATAATAAAGATTATGAATCGAATCTGATTGCTTTACTTGTTTTCATGCGTAAATCATCAATATTCATGACTGAAAAGTTTTAAGTTTAGAGGCTCATAAGAGGGGAGAAGAATTAGAAAGTCAAAAGATGAGATAAATAAGGGTAGAATTGGAAAATCAATGCAAAATTCGGGCGATACTAAGTAAAACACGGGCGACAAAAAGCAGCTCCCATTTAAAATTTATGACTTGACATTTAGTCTTGTTTAAGTTGGTTTGATCGTAAAAGATTTTTCAGGGTTATCACAAAAATAATTTAAATTAGCGTTTATTAACTTAATTGTGTAAAATTTGAAAAAAAAAACTAAATTGTTTTTATAATTTAAACACTATTGGAAAAAATAATATTGTTCGCATAAGGTAGATTATAGATAAGGCATATGATTGATAATTAAGAGGATAGCCAGCCCCCGGGGAACCGACCGAGCACCTCTGATTGGTCAAGGCATGTGTTGACTAGGTCCTGGGGGCTATAGGTAGTAACTCGTGATTCTTAATCGCAATTAGTCATAAGTTCATTCTTAAAAACGTCATAAACCTCATCTCTAAAGCTAATCAAAACCTCTCAAACTTTCGAAAACTTTTAAGCCGATTTCCACTTGTAGTAAGAAACCCTGCATTTATATTTAACATTTGTTATACTAGTTGATTAGAGGTAATTTGAAATTGAAAAGTTTTTAACCTGAAAATATAGGAAAAGGGGGGTTTTAGTTAAATATTACAAGAGAAACCAAAAAATTTGGGTAGGATTATATTTTTGGCCAGATTATTCTGGATTGAGGCCATTTCGAGATTGTTATGATCAAAGTTTTTAAGAATAATAGTTAGTTTGCAAAACTTAACCTTCGGGTTGGATCATATTGGTTCAGGTCAATTTAAGTTGTGATTTCATTCTTGGTTCATCAGTTCGAGTTTCGGATCGGGTTATTCGGGACTGGTAAGCTTCAATTGTTGCAACCGCCGCACGACTCCTCTCCCACCCACCATCCACCCCTGTTACCGTATAACTGAATTAAATTAGTATTAACTTAACTTAACTAAATTTACTTTTAAATAAAGTTAACTTAGATTAAGTTGATTAAATAGGAGTACTTTTGAAGAACTAATTCATTACAATTTACAAATAATAATTTTTTTTTTGGTGCGAACAATTTACAAACAATAATGGTGGTGTGGATTTGGACCGTAGTTTAAATAAACAAAAACGAGCATGTATCTAATAAGTCAATACATGAATTTTCAAATGGAGGATTTTAGTACTTCCTCCATTCCAATAAATTCTATACATTTGCTTTATTCACGTTTGCCAATACCCGTTTTCTTTTGTTAATATCTTTAGTTACCTATTGATAAAAATTATAAAAATTTAATATTCACGATGTACTCCGTAAGACAATTTAAACAAGATCTCACATGACTATCTTTTATGCTATATATTAGAAGTTGTATCGAAGATTCACTCGATTTATGAATAGTGCCCAAAAAGTGAAATGTATAGAATTCAATGGAATGGAGGAAGTATTAGTTTGCAGGTACCCTCTAAAACACCATGAGAAGCAGAAAAGGGGAATAATCACTCCTAAGAAGAATTTTAGCCAAGTGAATGAATCTCCAAAACACAATTTATCTAATTTTTGTACGAGTACATCTTTCAGCCATAAATTCCTATGTCCTCGTGGCGTGTGACTTGTTGTAGGTAAACCTTCGAGGTTCAACGGATAAAGAAGAGAAGAAACATTTGCTCAATTGGCTAGCTTCAATCGTCCCCTCAAGAAGCCTACTTTGATTATTACTCCTATTCTTAGTTTAATTTCTTATTAGAATAATGTAATACTAAAATCCGACTCTGAGAGTCGGAATTGCATTGTAGCTCCAATCGTCCCTTCAAAAAGCTTACTTTGATTATTACCCCTATTCTTAGTTTAATTTCTTATTCGAATAATGTAATAATAAAATCCGACTCCAAGAGTCGGATTTGTATTGTACTCCTATAAAACTATCTTTTCCCGCTGCCAAAAAAAAGAAAAAAAATGACGGAACCAAAATATCAGTATTGGTGGGTGGGGTCAGGGGTGTGGGGGAAATGTAAAATTTTACTGTTTGTTGCATACAATTTTCCTTTTACCATCACAATCCAAGCAAATTTACAAAAATCACAAGGTAAAAAAACAAAAATTTATACTAAGCCAGTAAGCCTACAAATTGGGACTTCAATAAAAACCAATCAACGCACCCATCTGGCCATCTGATTCATCTCCTCCAGCAACAACAGAGGACATTACACAACTTTCGACATCAACGAATAAAGCTAGTTACTACGAAACTGATGAATAATTAGCAAATAACTAATGACCGACCAAAGCTAGAACAGTGATCATCATTGACTTTTTTCACCTTTTGCGACTACACCATAAGGGCTCCGACTGGTACCAAAAATACCCAGGTTATGGTATGCCATACTGTACGAATGACGCAATATGCTATTTTCACTATCAACCAACAAATGATTAACACTCCCTCAAAGTTGCAACAGTTTTTTATTAAGAGCCTGATCCATGATAATAATGCCCCACCCGAGTCTTTGTGCGACTGAGTTTTTGGAAACGCTTTCCGTGGATTTCTTCTTCCCCGATCCACACAACACTTCGAAGGAGAAGCACCATGACACAGTCTTTCCATGCCTCCTCGAGACTTTTAATACCAATCACGTGTCAATGAATTAGCCCGTTTGACTTTCTATCTTTCTTCCCACGTACAAGACTAATGGGCTACTTCACTGAAGTGGAGAGAGTAATAAGGAACGGAATCATAAAAACATATTGAAGCAAATGCACATTGCATTAACATTTGATCTTTTCAAGTCCATGTATCACGGACTCGACATTAGCTTCCAAAGTTTTCATCTCAGTCCGAGGCTTGGCAGGGAACACAAAAATGGTGGAAGCTGGTACCGAAGGTTGAAATGCAGCCGAATATCTTACAGACGTCACGGTAACTCTGGGCAACTGTTGTGAACCAGAAGCTAGAGGAACAAGTTTGTAACTAAGGACATGGTCGGACTTCGGCAAGACAAGAATAGTATCTTTATGTGACCCACAAGAAACAAAACTTTGTGAGTCTAATAATGAAAAATTGATCTCCTGAAGTAAGTCGGTCTGATTTTGAAGTTTGATGAAGTATGTGAAGGGTTCTCCAAGCACGGCGTGAGGTGGACACTCCAAACACACAATAACAGGAGTTAATTCTACGTTAGCATCAGGAATCCTATGTTTCGTCAAAACCCCAGAATAGCCCTGGGCTAATGTCCCTGTATCTCTCATCCATTTGAGATAGACTGTACCTATCCTCACTTTAGAGGTATTAGCCATTGGAAGGACTGAAAAGACCTTCTTGTACTCCTCACCTGGCACGAGGAGATTGGGTCCCACGCCGTCTCCATATTGATTGCTTGCTGAGCACACAATACATGAGTTACCCGAGCCATTATCGTCGCCTTCAATGGTCACCGATAGTATCCTCAATGGCACTTCGGTGCAGTTCTTAGCATTGACAACAAGTATGCTTTTTTCCTTCAGGGGCAAAGACGGCAATTTCTCGGAGTTGGCAAGGGGCTTGACTTTAGACAGTAGTAATGGGTCCCGCCGGAAAGGTAGCAAAATATGATGATTGATTAAAACAGGAATCTTACCGTCAATCTCCAAGCTCTTGTGAACATGAACCTTTTGTGCATTAGGATCATCACTTTGGGGTGAATAGCTCAAAGATACGAATAACATGATTGGTTTTGGCCTATGCCATGTAATCTCTAATTTGCAGGACCATGATTCCCCATCCTTCAATAATGGAACAGAGATTAACCCAAATGAGTGCTGAATCTTCCTGATATGGTCAAAGCCCTTAGCAGGATCATCAGGTCCGGAAATTCCAAGCAGCTCAACATGGTGACTTTCAGTAGCATTTGGGTCAATATCCCTGGGACTAACAAGTCCACCCCCTTTGGTGTCCACCAAATTAATTTTCAACTCACCACAGTGAACAGAATGCCCTTGCGAAACAATAGTAACTGGAACAACGAAACTTTCACCAACCAATGCAGGACCCGAGGCATCGACACTGACATCGACTTGCGGATCTGGTTCTTCGACTTGTATAGCCTTTTGACCGGAAAATGATAGAGCAAGATCCTTGGTTGGCAAACTTTCCATACGCTCTTCAAACTTCCAAAGTGGCAGGTCACCCATGGAGGCAGGACTTTCAGCTCTGCAACATATAGTGAAGTGGGGTCCTATCCTTGCGATAATAGATACACATTCAAGCTTTCCACTTCGATCTGAGGCAACATAAATAAATCACACACCTATGACCAAACACAGTACAAAGGCTATGCATAGAGATTGTTGAACATGTGGGTACAACGTACAGGTCATACACGTGACAAACAAGTCATTCAGGTTCAATGTTTCCCATACTGGGTGGATCAGTTCGGGGGGACAGATGCGGGTATGCTCGCATTCAAGGTCAACTTAAGGCCAACAAAATTCAGGTTGGATCAGGTGAACTCTACTTTCAAGTTATAATATTCGAGTCAAAATTCAGATTGGATCTGGTCAACTCTACTTTCAAGTTATATTCGAGTTATTCAGTTTCAGAAGGGTAACGCCGAATTGGGTATGTTCGCATTCGAGGTCACTAAGCTCAGAGGCCAAGGACATGGTAAAACAAATTGTGGATTGATAAAGATTATGAAGCCTAGGCATAAGATGATATGCGAGAACAGAAGTCTAGTAAAGGAAGAGCCAAGGGCCGAGGCATAAGATGGGGGTAGAATGTATGTACTGGCTGCGCATGCCTCAAGCTTCTCTAGCAACATTGAAGCAACTGCACAAGCACAGAGGGCATAGTCTTACAAATAACAAGTAAAAGGGAATGATACGTTTATGCAAACAGTATGACAATCACAAGCAAGTCAATAGACTACTTACGAATTGCCTCGTCAGGAAAGGAATTAAGTTCACCTCAATTTTTCAGCAAATTGTATGACTGACGAAGGGAATCATAGGCGTACTTTAAGCAAGTCACCAGAGTACTTACCGGATTTAACATCATATGTCAACCTTAGCCATTTGTTTGTAAAAAGTGCCAAAGCTGGAGCTGTTTCTGAACGAAAACTTGCTTGACCAGTTGTATTCATTGCTGATGGAGTTTTCTGAGAATTCTGGATAGAAAAATTACATTCAGGTTGATTAAACTGCACATCTAATGCATCGATCTCAAAAGGGAGAGGCAATTGGGATAAGAGAGACAGCGTGATTTTTGTGGGCATTCCTGGCTTGACTACTTGTTCATGAAATGCAACTGAAGATAGCAGAACCATTCGAAGGGGACTGACAAGATCAATTTCAAGATGAAGTGGAGAACCTTCAGCTACGTTGATGTTATCATAATCTTTTGATGCAAGGTTTGCTTTCCCAGTAACAAGGTCCATAACTTCCTTCTGAATTATCTCTCTTTCTTGGATACCCAAAGGACCAGCGGGGCCACAGTCTTTAATGGCGAAAAAGTTTCCTGATGAAACTGGCAACGAAGCCAACTCAAGGGAGTATTCAACAAACCCTTTCAATGAACCGTCTCGTCTTGAACACTCACGCAAGTAACCCAAGTTTTCCCACAGCAGGGTTGCCCAACCCTCATGTCTGTACAAACTCACCGCTTGCTCAAAATATTGTTTTGCATTCTTTGTATCACCAAGAGCAAAGTATTCTTTGGCCATCCGTAAACCACAATATGATGCCATCCTCAAAGCATTTAAACTAGTATATACTTCAAAGGGTTTTTTCAAGAGAGCAATTATCTCAAAGGAGTCCTGGAATCTCTTTCCCTCGGCAATAACATATCGAATGAACTCTTCATCTGTAAGCCTGTATACGGAAGATTAAAAAAACATAGAGAGACTCAAGAGCTTGCAATGATAGCCAGACAGTTGAGAATTGAGATTTAGCCAAAAGCCACCAAAACTTACGATTGCAAACCAACTTCATTGTGACTTTGTTCCAGCAATCGAGCAAACTGTCCAATATAACCAGACGGAATGACCGAGTCAGCTGCAGCATCACTCTCGTTAAACACTTCCCACATAGAGAGAGCCATCTCCAAGCAAGATCTCTTTTCTATCAGGTATTGAGCTGCCAACTGGTCAGGAGGGAAAAACACACTTAATTAACAGCATAGCAACCTCGAACAGGCACTGTACAATGAGATACCAAGGATTCTATATCGCAAATCAGCAAAAAGAAAGCCAGACTGCCAGAGAAGTTAGTAGAATTATAGTCTCGCTACTCAGTAATGACCAGATGCACCCCTATTACATGCTGTTACAGATGCTAGTGCACTTAAAGGAAAAATGGAATATGACAAGGCCATACGTGATAAGAGTACAAGTTGTACGACAGAAGATGTTTGACATGTAGTATAGCAAGAGGGCTGAAGGCTTTATACAAATATTGAGCGTACCACAATGACTTTAGAAGAGTGGCTATACATTATTCAGAGATATTAGAAGTCACTAGCATCTTGATAGTAAAATGTAACACGGTTCACACGTGGTCACAGTCAAAGCTAAGATTATTCTTCTAGAAACTTGGGAGGCAAGCATCAGGTGTACCAAGACGATTCTTATTGATATGTAGCTTAGCAACAGGTGCATTGCTTCGTATGCACTTACACTGTTTTACAAGAAGTAACACACAGTACGAGAGCAGAGTTGAAGTTTAGTTCCGCTAGACGGATATGGACAACTCACCTGATAGTAGTAAGCTGAATGAAGTTCCCACTCCGTGAGAGCTTTATCAGTGATACCCAAAACAATGGCTGCAAAGCCTGGAACATTTTTTGAGCTTGTTTCCAGAAGCTCGGCAAAGGCCAAAAACTGTCTGCTGATCCATTCCCAGTGAAGGAAAGTAACTTCTGCCGCTCCTACAAGCTTCCTGTAAGAAGTAAAATGTTGACGGAACCACAAAACTGCTTCGACAATTTTCCCACCATGAAGTAACAGAGTTGATATCTTGAAATGAAGTTGTTCTGCAAAAGTTTTTATCTCCACTAAGCGTTGTATTGCAGGCAACCTGGTAGATGTTCCAACCATCTGTATATTAAACCAAATGTCACTAAGAAAGAGAAAAAAAAATCTGAAAGAAAAGAAGCACATCGTTACTTCAAACAAGTAGCCTGAGGGAGGGACATCAATCTAATATGAAACTGCACCACATCAGTGGGACATTCATGTCTCAAAATACATTAGTGCACTGGGTTCTAGATGAATTAAAGAAGTTATTGCCTCCTTTAAGTCTTACATAGATGACCTAAATAGTACTCCTAAGGTTTCTACGTTAATTACATTTCTGCATGAACAGAAACATGTCAGATGAACTGGAAGTCTAAAAGTCCACACAAAAACGATAAAGAAACTGCACACTTCACAATGTTCCAAAATGGGCACATGGTTTCAGCTAGGCTATCTGTTTATGTATTCTATTCATTGTAGTCAGTAGTCTCAGCACAAAGAAAAGAACAATGAATATCTACCGCATATATGACATCAGCACTCGACCTCACACAGACAATCCAAAAGATAAGTTTTGCATATCATTATTTGCTAGATTTACGTAGATCTTTCTTCTCTGCTTTTTTCCCAGTATGGTCATCTTATTTTCAGCTCCATTTATTTATCTTAAGACGTGACCCTATCGTTTTACACCCTAGCAGTTTGGCTCATAATTGCATTATGAACACTCTTGGGATATTAGTTCATTGGTATTCGGTCAAACATGACAAATAATGCAAAGTAAACTCGACACTGATCACAAATGGATTGCTGATAATGCTGAACATACACACGAGATCCAGAGCGTAATAAAAATAAATATATATTGTAGGTCGTAGGCAGTAAAAAAATGTCTACAGGACAAATGCCAATATATGATGCATATAATACCTCCCTCAATGCATGATATGCATCCTCATAAAATTTCAGCGCTTCAATCCAATCTCTACGAAACTCTGCGTACACAGCAACCTGGAAATCATATGCACCCGGAATAACTAGAAGCTTAACATGCCAGATAAACTAGTATCAGCTTACATAAAAAAAGAAACTCTGTATATAACAAAGACTACTGGTGTAATGGTGTTTAATCACTTTAATACAAGATTAATACCTTGACAATAATTATAGAAAAAAAATGGATGAGACTTCTTGACAGACCTTACATTCTATTCCCTCCATTTCTTTGATTTCTTCCACCTTTAAAGTGACACATTACTTAAGAAAAATAATAAACTGTTTAAAAGTAGAAACAAGTAAAGCAGGCGGGACACTTGCATGTGAGAGAAGTAAACTACCAAAAAGATAGAGTGAAAGAAATCAAAGAAATTGACCAAAAAGGAAAATGGTGGAAGATTATCTAGAATAAGAGGGAGTACAAAATAAGTCTTCTGTTGCCAAACATAAACCAGAAATATACACAGGGCAGCACTGGTCCACATCGGAGACTTCAACGTCCAATAAAGTCAAGCGGTGAAATCAAAACTATTGTGGCCCAATGCTCATATATAGGACCTAAATAAACCATCTCCCTCAAGTCTAGAATACACAAATGAATAGTAGTTGTAATTTGCCTCAGACCGCTGGATAATTGAACTAAAATAATATAGTTTAATTTTGAGGGTGATTAAAAAAAATAGCTGGCCACCTTAAAACAATAACGGATACCCAATTCAGATGATGCAAAATTCCTTTTCTCAACCCGTGTTTTCACTCGCCTTCCCTCTTCACGGTAGTATATGTTTATTAGTTCAGCAAAGACACTTCCTAGCCTGCATAAATAAGTTGAAGAATGAGAAATCAGATAATGAGATATGCGTGCAGATTGCAGAGAAATGATAATGGACAAATTCACGAGATGTATATAAGAAGACACTTATGCCTGTTCATAGACTGCTTCACTTCGAAAGAATCTTTCATAGAGAAATTTAAAATGTACTTGGAGTCCACTTCAGCACGTTTACGTAAAGCAGTCATACGCTCTTCATTCATTTCATCTGCCACAGATTTCAACCGATGCAAGATAAGTACACCTCAGCTGAAGATGCAAACTATATCACAAACTTTATGAAAAAGACAGAGGGGTAGGGTTTACTAATTACCCGCTACAACAAATAGCAAATGTCGTCCTTTTACAGGGAGGATCCCAGATATGTAATTTTTAAACATATTTAGGCTTTCAGTCTCCGTTCTTTAGAACTTTATAAGAGATCAAGTCATTGAACTTGAAAGAACAATAGCAAAGCTTCTTTCTTAGAAGGTTTTTTCCTTGAATAAACAAGAAAAATAACTTTTCTCTTACCATCATTTTAGAAATCAACTAAAAATACTTTAAAAGTACTCAAATAGGTGCGTGACACCAACAACAAAATAGCTGAAGGCTGCTCAAAATATAGCATACTCTTATCATTTATTACAGCTTTTATCACTTTCTTCTATACGATTCAAAGAACCTGTAAGCTCAACATCAAAAGCAAATTTCATATGCCATGGAGGCTGTCTTAAGTTCTGAGTGACTAAAATTAGACGACAACGGATTTCAGATGGAGAGCACATTACATGTGCTCAAAGATAGTAATAAGTTTAACAGTATAACAGTGTTAATCAATAATGCATCGCTGTCCACTTTAATATATCTAAGCGAATTTGTTTACCATGAAATTGTTGCGCAGCAATCAAACAATTCTACCCTAAGAGCCCGAGAGTATTCCCCTCCTAAAGGAGAAGACTCAAGGGCAAGTCAGCTACATCAAGTTCTCACACAACAATCACAACATTATATCACTGCCCAAATTTGTGCCAGTGTTAAGCTCTGAAGACACATACCTTCTGAAGATGTTTGCACTATCACCACAACCAATTTTATATTCCGTGTACGAATAGCCCCTCTGGAATCACACATGAATATATAAGTAAGGATAAATCACACCGCAGGTAGACAAAGATAGAATGGAACTCTCTTAAAAATAGCTACAACTTGAAACTTGAAAACTACACCAATAATGGTCTTTAAAAGAACAAAAGACGTTTTTATCTCATATAACTAAAAAAGATCGCTCCCAGCTAACGTCATTATATTAGCAAGACTTCTTGAACATTTCATATGAACTTTAATCTCTGTTAACTTCCCTTCAAGGCTCTAATCAATCAAACGGGGGCTTCTACAAATCTAAATAGATCGGGGGGAATATCATATCCATTCCATTCACACATCTAACACTGAATTTTTCAATACATCCCCATTGAGCGTTAGAACTTGGTTGGATTATATTGCCATTAGTAAATCATCCACAAACATTCTTTCTGTAATAGAACAAGGAAAATGTTGCAAACAATATGCCACAAACCACACCTCTTAGGCATCCATTAGCTACTATATATGGGAAACTAATGCCTATGAGTGTTCCTCTCTACGTTATAAGTTCTTAAATTCATCATTCATGGTTCTCAATTCTTTCATCATGAATCATGACAGTTCAGATTAGCCATGCCCAGATTATTTTCAAACCAAAATTTGTTGTTGCATCAACCAAAAGTTCACCAATCACCATCTACCATAGACATTATCCACAATCAAGTTCAGTTATATACTAAGGACAAGATCACCCGTTACACATACAACAGTTCTGCTGTTATGATTAATTAACCACCCATCAGCTAGTATATGCTGGTTAAATCTATGTTAATCAGTTGGTCTAATTAAGACCTTTGTACGTTGTACAACGGCTTTATAATAACTTATGCACCTCATTTAATGATAAACAATAAGTGAGGTGTACAAGATATTATAAGGCGGTAGTACGTCGTACAAGGATCTCATTTGAGAATTTGCGTATGTTACTAATGATAAATTCGCATTTACATTATCAATTCTGCAACTCCATGAACCTTGGGTTCACCTTCACCGAGCCACGGACTAACAGTGAGCAATGAAGCATAATGTAAATGTAAAGAGACTTCTCTAAATCTTAACTAAGTCTTTGTCGTTTCCTAAATACAATAGCCGACATGCAGAAGAGATCACTATTAAGCTACCTTGTCTTTCACATTATTCCGAAACGGATAACAACTCACTTGACTCTCTAAATGGCTACTTTAATAGGGGACAGGCGGACGTTTTAATGACTTTTTTAGGGGTTAAAAAGGCATTTTTGCAGGATCTAATGCACATTCCGTCATTGGTGATACAAGGGTGAGGTAACGCTTTCCTAAAAGTCGAGTGGTTTTTGGAGTCTTTTGGAGCGAGAAGGAATTGGAGTAGATTAGGATGGTCAGAGCTAGGGTTTTGTTAGAATAATCATACCTATTTTACTCCGACACTCCACTTAGTTGCCGTGTTGCATTTCAAAAATGTATCGTGTTCGAGATGACACGACACTTCGATACTTCACTTTAGACCACAAAATAGAAAACTTCGCACAAAATAGCCGCCTCCGACACGGCGACACGTGTCAGACACAACGCCATGTCGAAGAGTCGGAATAACCAAGATTATACACATAAAAATGCACACAGAAAGTCATAGAGAGAACTGGATATTCCTTCTAGGCACGTGAAGTAACGCCTTCCCAAAAGTCTAATATCGACCCTCTATAGAAGCAACCAGGTTATACGATTTTGACTTTTGAGATAGAATGAAGGAACAATCAAATTAAGTTGCTCTCTTAATTTGATCAGACTGATGGCATGGAAAGATTTTATCAAATACTCTCTCACCAAATCCTGCAGAAATTTTATGAAAGAGACATCTTACTATGTATTTCTTGTCCTTGACACAAACATTATTGGTCTATATAAGTACCCCATCTTAGAAATAGAGTTGAAATGGCATGATGTGTGGCTGAAGGAACATAAATTTTCACTTATAAAGTGACTGGTTGCAATGAAACCCATTGTTCATTTACACTTTCCACAATGGATGATCTAATCCAAATAGTGAAGGCACTTTGGAAGTAACATTTCATATGTTCGACATAAGTACCTCGTGTCCTTTATTAACTCACAATTCCGTATCAATTCACAACCCACCTTAATAATTAAGATCTCATTGTATCAATTCGCTTTTCTACTATTGAACATTAATAATATTGATATAGCAAACCTCCACAACTCCATACTAGATGTATTAAACAATCATATGTAAACTAATACCTTGTTAACTCTAAGTTTCAACAATTTGATGTGTTGTGTTGTTATAGAGGTATGAATATGTTTTAGAAATGAACTGAGTAAGATCTAAAAAAGACCAATCCCAAGCTAATGCAGGGAAAAGACGAGTTTTGCAGTGCTTGAGAGTCATGGATGTAGCTCACAGGTTCGCAAATCGCGTTCTAAGCTAAGTTCAGAGGCAGATTGCTAAGGCTTGACTAGCGGATCGCACTCGACTGATTGATCATTTTTCCGTATAGGTTAGACATCCACTTCCCTTTACTACAGAGTACTATTTTAGATAGCTAACGATAAGCTCCACCATTTTCACTACTCCAAATATTCATCAATTTCCTACACAATACGAAACTGAACTACTGAAACCTCGATATAAAACCGAAAACAATCAACCAAAGGCGAAATGGCGGCATTACTAGAAACACAAGTGATGCACTTGAATCAACTCTCTCAAATCACAGCAATACATAACGATATAAATCAATCATTTGTTTATCTTCGATTAAAATGTCGAATTAACAAAATTCAGTAGAAACCTGAGGTGATCGAGGTGAGAACAAAGCTGAAGCCACTGAGCAGGATCACCGGAAACATGATCGGAAGAGAACAACGCCGCCGCAACGGCGGGAATACGAGTACGGTGTTTGACGAGCCAATCCTTCTTAAGAAATCCGGCGACAGGAGACGGAGAAGAGGCGGAGTCAACGGCGGAGCGTTTGCGAGAGAAGACGGAGATCTTGGAGAAATCGGGAAGAGCGAGAGTGTTGATGGGAGGTTGAAGAGCGTGGAGGTGGCCGGAGATGGTGGCGTGGAGGTCTGAGCAACCTACAAGTGAAATTAGTGGTACAGGTGGGCTTCGTAATTCCTCCGGGTATTCCTCCATTGTTGCAGTGCTTGAGTTGTTGTTTTAGATCTGTGGGGTGTTCGTGTTCATAAGGTTGGTGTATGGAGTGATTGAGAAGGAATTTGGGACGTGCTGACTACTTCCGCCCTTTGGTATAATTCTATGATGAGGTTTTAGTGATGAGTATATCGTCTTAAGTTGAGACGGTCTTAATTAAGATCAATTGAGTGAGTGAGATGGTGTCCAATGATTTTTGGTTGTGGACGTTGTCACCCCTACGCCAATCTCGCTATCGTACGGCGGTCTAAAAGCCACGCTTGGGGATGTAGGAATGCTTTGACCGGATCGTTTTAGATAGGTCGGTTTCGTCTCGATGAAGGTCCCGAAATGAGCGATTTGCAATTTGAAAGGCGTCGACAAAGCAATTGTGGAGTGCTTGGACATCGTTTGAATCCACTTTATAGCTTGGTCAAACAAAGTATGACGTGCCGCTTGACCTAGATATTAAAGATAAGGGTTCGTCCATCTTAGCATTCTATGTCTAGAATGACTCTCGGTTTGCCATCGATACAGCTATCCACTATCCATAAATCCGAGTAGGAGGTGAGGCTACGCATTGTGAAGCTCTTTAATCGAACACTCAATCCGGCTCGCTTAAGTGGCCTCTACTAATTAATCGTGATTGCTAGTGCAAAAGTTGATAAAATGGATTAAATGGATGAATGCGCATCCATTAGTTTAACCTAACATGTGAATTTGACTTAATCAGTTGTTTTATTCATACCAAGAAACTGGTGTGAAGTTGGATTTAGGTTGATTTATATGTGAGATGGAAATTAAACATTCATTTACCAAGTTTAGGTTATGGTGCTTAACACGATCCATTTGTTGTTTAAAAATGTGTAAAATGGTAAAATGCGAGCAAATGTTGACTCATCAAAAAAGTTCACGATGCATTCGGGTTTGACCGTAATCCGGAACGTCTTGGACGAGTACTAAAAGGAGTAAAATAACAGCATCAAGCATCCTATTAAAGCGCGAGCCTATTTGCGATGTCCCTGGCTTCGGTCATTTTTGAAATAAGAACACAAGCTGCCTCTTGGGGCGCAAGCCTTATTGAGACTCAAGAGGTGCCTCTTGTTTTTTTAGAAAAGTTGAAAGAAAATACGTGTTTGATTTGAAAATTGTAGAGTGTAGTTCGCATGATTCAGAGTGATTACTATTATGTTAGTATTACTTGATTTCGAGTTCGAATTTGCAAGCTTGAAATGAATAGTTTACAAATGAAAGAATAAGTTGTGTATATATGATTAGCCGTCGTATCACCGTACTCGAATTAATAAATCGTCATGGTACTTTTGTTAACCAATATAACCGCGATGGAAGGAAGTAAAATAAAAGTGAAAGAAAATGAACTTGGTACGTATGAACTAAGTATGTTAAGTTCATTGCTTATAATTAGTCGACATATATCATCGTACTCGCATTAAACCGACATGGTATTTGCATTAACAAAGGATGAGTATGAATGTGACCAAAATGGTTTATGAAAGGTAAATAAATGGAAAAGTGAAGGATGTAACAAAAAAATTGCTCAAAGGTTTGTAAATTTGTAATTAACAAACAAATATCGTCGAAGCTCGGATTAACCGACATGGTATCACTAACCAAAGACTATTCCTTGATGATGATTAAAATTGAATCAAAAGAAAGAAAATGAAATAGAATGGAATAACAAAAGTTGTAGTGAAAGGGAAAAAAGAAATAAAAGAGAAGAAAAAAAAGAAAAAAAAAAGGAAGGAAGGATGAACACGAATACGGCTAGACTAAGGCCTGTGTGCGATATAATAGGCCCCTATCTCAGGCCAAATCCGGTTTTGTCTCACCTTTTTCATTGTTGGATCATGTTATGCATTGTTCATGTTATTTGTGTCATAGAAACAATAAATACATGAAATAAATAGGTTGTTTACACCCTCATAATTACATGTTCGGTGCTAACGGATGATCGACAAAGAGTATTCTTGTGAGTCGGAAAACTCGATTTAAAAACCAAATTTTGTAAGAACGACTGTTGTTTTTAGTGTTGATTGAGTGTACTTGGTCAAGTAGGTCGGTGAGTCGGTCAAGTGATATAATGCACGATGACGGTACCAAACAATGTGTAAGGCTCGTGTTCTGAGTCAAATGGTGATTGGGTTTGGTCATATCGAGTTCGGTTCAGTTAGTTATAGGTTTAGATTGTCAATATTGTGATACCCCGTATCACTTAAGGGTCTACTCGACCGAATAGTGTCTACTCGGCCGAGTAGACAATGTGGGTTTTGAGGCAGTTGTTTGCCGAGTGAGTACTCGACCGAGTACAGGAACACTCAGTCGAGTATTGAGTAGTCGGCCGAGTAGTACTGTAGCTCGGCCGAGTATACCTGACGGGCTGGCGAACCGACTTAAAAGTAATTAGGAATGGTTAATTAATATAAAAGGAAAGGTAATTCGTTCAGTTACAGTTTTACAACTTTTACTATCACAAAACCCTAAAACCATTCCTAATCACTTCGGAGTCAAGAGAGATCCAGATCTTCGCCTGCCGCCGTCGCTAATTTGTAAGTTTTGCTAGATCTAGATTTATTATGGTTAGATTATGATCAAATCAGTAGTATTTCATATTGCAGCAGGAGCTACTAGCCATGGCCAAGTCATTTCCAATGATGGCCTAGGTCAGGGAAGCCACAGCTTGATCATAGCTAGTCATGGCCTCAATTCTGTTGGAGATAGCCAGGCAAAGCCAAGCAATGATCAGGCCAGGCCAAGCCATGGCCGAGCCATAGTAGGCCACAGCCTTGCAACTTGCAGCAATGATCAGGCCAACTTATTTTTCAGCTCAAAAAGGCCAGGCCACTCGAGCCAAAACCAAGCCAGGTGATACGCGTTTGTCGGCACTATATCAAAAATAAAACCTAAGTTCTACTAACTGGGTAGTCAGTGGAAGTAGGGTCGAATCCCACAGAGAGGCAGGTATTTCTATTTAAGCAATTTTCCTAATGTCACAATATTTGGGGGTTTGAGAGTTATAAATCTAAACTATA
>JAGPOY010001004.1:0-13540 GCA_018983105.1 Silene uniflora
TTAATTTGAGTTTATTTTTCAAGTTTATTTTATTGAAAATGGAGTAAACTTTCTTCGAATTTATTTAATTTGATTTGATAAATCATTTTAATTCAATTTATTCGTTTTATAAATCGTATTTGAAAAACTCGATTTTAAGACGGTTTTGTACGCGATTTCAAGTTCGGTTTTGAGCTCGATTTAAGCTCGAATTGGACTCGAATTTCGATGCAACTTCGACCCACTTTCACCCCCATAGTCCAGTGTTCGAATCCCCCATAACCCACATCAAAGCCCTCCTTAAACCCAGCCTAAACTCGACCCCAAACCAGGCCATAGCCCAGCCCGTACCCCCTGTTTGGCAGCCCCAAAACCTATCCCAAACACCTCCTATTCGACCCAATTTCCAACCCAACTCTCACCTCGCACCTAGCCCACATACCAAGCCATACACTCACCCAAAGCCACGCCCAAACTCCCTCAAGAGTTCGTCCAAAAACAGCAGCCCAACGCTCTGTTTTTCGCGTGTTTTGACAGCCCATATCGAAGCTCCAAACCCGCTCCAAACTGACCCAAACCCGCATCCCATCAACCATAACCCATGCCCGACTATCCTACCATATTCCCTTGCCTTAACCTACAAGAAAACGTCCCTCAAACCCTCACAAACACCCACGAAAGCTGCTGGACAGCAGCTTTGCAAAACCCGAGCCCAGCTGCTTGTAGCTCTCGTTTGCCCTACTTTCAACCCACGAAACCTTCCTATATATACTCCCTAATCACCACACTTCACAAACCTTAGAACCTACCATCACCTACCAGTAATAACAAGCCGTAACGAACCCTAACCCTAGCACGAATCCCCTCGAAAAACAGAGTGGTAAACACTCTGTTTTCGCGGATTTTCCTGCGCAGCAGCCCCTTTGCCCTCGATTATCGTGCCCAAAAAATTAGAATTGTTTCCGTCCATTTACACTTTCAAATACTAAATACTTCCCTGATTCCAGAACATCTTTCAAATCAAATTTTCGTTGAGAAACGAATCCGTGGTAAGCTTTTGAAAATCGCTGCTCGAGCCTCTTCAAAAACCGTGTTTTGCAATTCAATCTTCGTCGACGACGGCCCCTCAAGACAAGATCTACAATCGATTACGACGCAAGACTTCGTCAACGATACATGTAGGTTGAGGGTGCATTAAAACTCCTTTCTCTCCTTTTTATTTCGTTTTTTTATTGTTTATTTACTAACTATCGTCTAATATCGTCTAACTAACATCGAAACTAGAATAGTTTGAGTATGAGTTAAAGTACCATTCCGACACCCGCGTTGACTCGAGTTTAAAAGGCTTAATTCGTCTGAAGTTACCGAAATGCCTCGCTCGTTTACATATCCTCGTGTTGGAATAGGGCAATTTAATAAAGTGAGTTTATCTAATTTATGTATTTATTTTTGACCGTGTAAAAATTGTTTTTGTATGATTTTCCAGACTTATAATTTGTAATTTTAATTTAGGTAAATTTTCGTAATTTATTGCATTGATTTAGCATGTATTTTCTAATTAACAAGGTATTAATTCAAAACCCGCGCAGTGCACGGGTCAGTTCTGACTATTTCGAAATTTCAGATCCGTGCAGTGCACGGGTTTGTCCAGATTTTGTGTTTTAATTTGTTCTCTTATTAGATTTTGTTTGATTAATTTATTAGTTTAATTAGTTTATGTTTTTTCTTATTATTAATTTATATTGTATATTTGAGCTAACCACTAATGTTTGTTAATGAATCTTATGCTAAGCGTAAGCCTTCCTATCCCTCTTTTGGATGTGTTTTCTAGTTATATTAATGAACCTCGCATGCTAAACCACTTCGACGAAGTTAAGTGCATTTTAAACGACTTAGAATGAAATTCGCATGATAGGGTTTAATTCAATGATTGCATACGCATGTGACATCTTTCCGAAATTGCCATCTTTTACCTAGTAGAGACCGTTATTGCAACGGGCGGGGTTGGGTGTTGTTTTAATGAAATTAAATTAACTTCCTAACACGTAAAGTCACACGAATTCAAATCTCTAAAATTGGTTTCTAAATTCCATGTAAAAATTTAGTGACGACTCTTTTAAAATTAAAAATGTTTTGAAAAAGCATTTGAGTGGAGCGTTTTTCCATGGTCCACACAAATCATCTTTATCAACATCCGAGGATGCAACGACAACAGAACATGACAGCGTATGTAACACCCCCATATAACAAGGCCCCTTACCAGGGACTACCCTAACATATAAGGATACTACCCTAACATATAAGGATACTACCATCTCGGTTGTCCGAGGTAATGAACATCATAAGGTAACAATAGATGACAATTTAATAAAGTAAAAGTACGTTTAAAGATTACATCGTCAAACTGTCTCAAAACAAAACTGAAAACGATACAACTGTCTTAACAAACTGAAAACTGGAAACTAAGCGGAAGCTATAACTGCGGTACTAGACTCGGCAGTGTCCCCTTCATCCGACTCCATCAACATATCAACCTGCTAAACAGCTGCTTACCACCCCGATGGATCACAGCAGGTCAAAGACAACAAGAAGGGATCAACAATCATAAACAAACGTGGCTCAATGATACAACATAAATATTAACAGCAGCGGAATACAATTCGTTCATATATAAACCCTACGGCCAGATATACATCGCAACAAGTATCCTTCAGCCAGTGACACAGCCTCGTCACCTCAACCACTCATCGCAACAAGTGAAACCAGGTCATAAATGTGCACATCCTCCTTGTGATGGGAGTCACAAGGAGCGAACAAGGGGCGTTGACCATCTCCCAAAAATGAACTCACTCAGTCGGGACTGTTATTCAGACGGAACATTCATACAATACATCAATGCTAATAATGATGTCATACTTCCAATCATATAATCAATCTCAGCAGTCAATCAATATAATACCGTCACAAATACGAAATACTGAGTAGGGAAACCCTACCTGATAGCAAATCCACAACAATCACAATCAAAGCAGCTATAAGGGCTCTTCTATGAAATCAACACCTAATACATGTGATAGGCTATCGCACACCTATGCAAAATACCCTAGAGTACAACAAGTAAATGTAGTATATAGGGGTCGAATTCCACAGAGAGCTAGGTAGTTGCTATGTAATTGTTATGGATAGAATTTTGTCTCGGTAGGTTTATCGATTTGGTTGGTTGGTTTGAAAACAATAATAAAAGCAATAATAATAAAAAGCATCTAGAGATTTAGGTTCAACATGTAAAAGATGTAAATGCATGAGATAAATATGAGATGTTATAGTATTGTTTAGTTGTTTAGGTCAATGACACCCGCATATCGACATTAGCATCATCAACCATAGAATGGTCCATTGATCTCTCGATTTAGTTCACTCTACCTACGCATGCGAATGTCCTTCTCAAACCCCTCGTCTCTCGACTAAAGGAACGAGTTAACCCACTTAACCAATGTTTAAGGTCTTTAAACAAGATTAATATTAAACATAACAAGCATGTGAAGGAAACAACATAAACAACATTTTACATCTACTAATTACTCATTTTGCAAATACTTTTGTTACATGTTTCCCCTAGTCCCTAGACTAGTAATCTACTCAAGCATAATAAAATAAAATGAAATGTAAACAAATGAAATAAACAACAAAAACATAATAAAAGTTACCTTGACAATTGCAAATGGAGAATGGAAATAAAGAATGAATACTTGAATATAAATTGTATAAGAACTTGTAACAAAATGTAAATAACAATAAGGAAATCTAACCTAATCTAAACTAAGCTAAACTAAGAGAATATGAGAGAAAATGAAGTGTAAAAGGTGTGTAAGAATGTGTCCAAATGCCCCGGATCAACTCCCTTTATATATGAAATGAAGGGAGTAACGTAAATGACCAAGGACGAGCCAAATTGACCTAGGACGTGGCTGTCCCGATCGGGATCACATGGTCCCGATTGGGACCGTGACTTTTCTGGTATTTTTGCTTAATTGCCCGAGTTAATGCCCATGGTATCCAATGTTGATGTTTAATGCCTCGTTTAAGAATGCGATTAAGACCATTTGACCTAGCATTATCTCACTTTTGGCATCTTAAGATCTTCACTTCATTTTGGACTTAAAGATTTAGGCTTGACTTTAGTTGACTTGCTTTTGCATTTTCTTCATTAATCCAATCCTTTACTCATGCAAAGTCCATGCAAAACACAACATCTTGTCCAATTTCTACTCTTGACTTAACCTTGTATTTCTAGTTGCTTATAGTTGTAGTATTTAGCTCATAAAGCTTATAATCCTACAAAATATGTTAGAATAGCAAAACAACTAGAGAAACACACATGTTAGCTTAAAAACACTAAGATAAGTGCTAAAAGACATGTAAAATAGAGCTAATCATAGGGGGTTAAAGTATGTAAATTAAGCACTTATCAACATGTAAATCATATAATCAAACTATGCCCTAATTCTTTTCTCAACTTTTCAAACAACATAACTAAATAAATCATACGATGTATAGATCTAGCTCAAGGAAATCATATTTCACATTATACTCATATCACATATGAGTGTTTAAATTTATACTCATAAATTTAGGATCTTATGCATGCAATAAAAACATAAGAGTAGAGAAGAAAATCAATCTCCCTTACATTTGTGTGTGACACGGTTTTGGGCACAAGGTAGGACACCTTCCTACTCTTGTTCTTAAGCTATTACTTGTGGGATGATCCTCCAAGACCCCAAAGTAGAAGTCCTCCTCTTAGTTGCACCAAGATTAAAACCCAAATTACCACTACTAATATTGACTAGATATGTAGTAGTAGCTTACCCTAATAATCTTACTAATATTATAAGTATTACTACCCTAGTAATAAACAAATAATATTAGAAATGAAGTATGAGAGGAAGAGATTTGCATGTAGAGATTTTTCTTGATTTTCTTGTGTTGCACAAGAACAACACCAATGTGCTTATATGGGGTGGGTGTGTCGACTACACATAGGCCATGTTCTTTTGGACTGAAACTTATAGGATCTGAACTGAACTGAACTTATAGGATCTGAACTGAACTGAACTGAACTTATAGGATCTGAACTGAACTGAACTTATAGGATCTGAACTGAACTGAACTTATTGGATCTGAACTGAACTTATTGGATCTGAACTGAACTGAACTGAACTTATAGGATCTGAACCGAACTTATAGGATCCGAACTTAAATTAACTTAATTTATTTAACTTAACTATTATTATTATTACTTAATTAAATTAAATTAAATTAAATTAAATTAAATTAACTTAACTATTATTATTATTATTATTATTATTATTATTATTATTATTACTTGCGAAAAGTGGACATTTATATATAAAAAAAAATAGTCTCAAACACAAGGTAAGATAAAAGTTTTTCGCTTTATATACATTATACATGACCCCGCCAAATGTTTTTGACTATGTTGTTTCGTACCTTATACATGGCCTTCTTCCGCTTTTTATCAAACATGCCCGAATCTACCGTTCCTTGAATGTTCGCGTCATGTTGTATAATAGGTATTCCAAGAGTGTGCATCCTTATAAAATTATGAAGTGTGAATGTAGCAATAATGATCGACATTTGATACTTAGATGATATTTGGGGCATAATTTTTATCACCTTCCACCTTTTCTTCAATTGACCAAATGTCATTTCAACTTTCAATCTCAATGATGAATGTCGATAGTTGAAATACTCTATCATTCCTTCGGGCGGTTATTAATGAGGGAGTGTAGTGACTTATTGATACGGTGAAATTATTAAGTTTTTTTTTTTTAATAATGTTTCGAATAATTAATGTTAATTTTTTTTGTATCGGTTTTTAGTAATAATATTTCGTATATAATTTTTCTTAACTGAATTTATAGGATCTGAACTGAACTGAACTTATAGGATCTGAACTGAACTGAACTTATAGGATCTGAACTGAACTTAATAGATCTGAACTGAACTTATAGGATCTGAAGTGATCTGAAATTAAGTGACTTGAAGTCCAAAAGAACAGGGCCATAGCAGAGGAAAGGGGGAGTATTTTATTCCATTTTTGCATGCACTAGAATAGGTAGTAGACTAGGTTTCCTTTTAGCAAGCATGTGCATGGAAAATGAGCATCTCAAATAGAACAAAAGCCCTTTGTGGCTTCCCCATGTATCCGGCCACCAAGACCAATGTTGGTCCATTTTTGTCTTATAAAATTTGTCCCACAAATGCTTATAAGTCTTATGTTTAATTATCTTACATAATTAAATATTAATTTGATCAAACAACAAGTGTGCGACTCAAATTAATAAACAATATACACTCAACTTATTGAGTAGTATTTTACCATTATATCATCATATAATGGGTCCCATAATAGCTAGTTAGTTAAATTTACAACCTCTTGTAAATATAAATAACTAATTACCTCTACCTCAAAATCTTTATAAAACCTTAACCAATTTAATGAAATAATATTAAATCATTAAATCTTACTTAATCCCATTAAAGTAAGACGTAAACATTATTAGTCAATTATCACATAATTGAATAATAAACTATAATTGATTCGAGTTCGAAACTCAAATGCATTTATTAAAACTCACATTATAAATAAGGGATTAATTAATCTGTATCGCATACAATTAATTAATTATCTATTTGGGTCGCATCCTTTAGGTGTGACCTTAAGGGATCAACTGATCACCACCGTATACACGACAGTAACGTCAAACTCTAGTCATTCAATCGTTACCGTAAAATGTTGATCAGTTGACTATATAATATATCATCCCTTGCGTATTCTTATTTTATGAGATTTAATAAATTATGTGATTTCACAATAATTATGTGATCGCACTATTGTTGAGGACACTTACTCCAACACTAGGATACTTACGATAGAAGCGAAACGGAAGGCGAAGATCCAGACTCTCTTGCTTAGGATTGATTAGAAGTGTTTAGGGTTTTCTTTTGAAATGTTTAGAACTGTAAAACTGTGAAAGTGAAAGCGTTGTTCCCTTTTATAATTATTAAACACTCTTAATCAATCCTAACCCGGTTCGCCAAACCCGACATTGACTCGGCCGAGCTACAGTGTCACTCGGCCGAGTACTCGATACTCGGCCGAGTTGTTCTGTATTCGGCCGAGTACATACTCGACAGAACAATCTGAAGTCTGACCATAAAGTCTACCCGGCCGAGTAAGCTCTATTCGGCCGAGTTGTATTTAGCAGAAAACGGGGTATTACAGTCTTCCCTACTTAAATGAACTTCGTCCTCGATGTTCAACTTATACCCATAACGAAACATGACATGAGTTCTAACGCTTCTACAACTCAACATCTGACACTCCCATAACTTATAATTTACCCAACCGACTCAAAACACCAACTTGTAACTCGAAACTTGGCTTAAGGCATAAAACATAAAATAAACTTGACTTAAACATAAAAACAAACATGATGCGATCATCTCCTACCCCCCTTAAAGAATAAGGTTACGTCCTCGTAACCAAACATACCTCGTCAAAAAGGTATGGATACTTCTCGCACATAGCCTCTTCAGGTTCCCATGTGGCTTCTTCCATCTAGTGGTTAGACCACAAAACTTTAACTATCGCCGTTTCACCATTCCTTGTCTTTCGAATCTTGCGATCCAAAACTTTCTTTGGTAGGTCCTCATAAGTTAAGGTTTCATCCAATTCGATAGTTTCAGGTTCTAATACATGTGACGCATCAGGATTATACCGTCGTAGCTGTGATACGTGAAACACGTTATGAACTCTATCAAGTGCAGCTGGCAAGGCAAGTCGGTAAGCTACCTCGCCAACTCGATCCAACACATCATACGGTCCAATGTACTTCGGACTCAGCTTCCCTCTTTTGCCTAATCGCATTACACCACGCATTGGTGAGACTTTCAAAAGAACTTTGTCACCAGACTGGAACTCAACATGTCTACGATGTGAATCGGCGTAACTCTTTTGCCGATCATGTGCTGCTTTCATCTTTTGCCTAATCATCTTTATTTGTTCAACCATATCTTGTACCATTTGTGGTCCTAAAACCGCAGTCTCCTCACTATCGTCCCAACACACTGGACTCCGGCATTTCCTTCCGTATAAAGCTTCAAATGGTGCCATACCAATGCTCGTATGGTAGCTATTATTGTACGAAAACTCAATCAAGTCGAGTCTCTCCTCCCAAGTTCCACCAAACTCTATCACGCAAGCTCGCAACATATCCTCTAAAGTCTTGATCGTCCTCTCAGTTTGACCGTCTGTCGCAGGATGAAATGTTGTGCTCATCTTTAAAGTAGTACCCATCAGTTCCTGCAACTCTTGCCAAAACTTAGAGATAAATCGCGTATCTCTATCTGATACAATATCTTTTGGTACACCATGCAGCCGCACCACATTCTTTCTATACCCGTTAGCTAGCTGAACCTTACTCCCAGTGTCTTTCATAGGAATAAAGTGATCCGACTTCGTCAGTCGATCAACTATTACCCAAATCATGTTATTACCTTGTGGAGTTCTCGGTAATCCCACAATAAAGTCCATGGATATAGATTCCCACTTCCATCCAGGTACTTCAATAGATTGAACCAAACCTTGCGGTCTTCTTTGCTCACCTTTGACTCGCTGATAAGTCAAACACTTAGCCACAAACTCAGCGACCTCCTTCTTCATTCCAGACCACCAAAAGGTCTTCCTAAGGTCTTTATAAAGCTTGTCACCACCCGGATGCACTGAATAAGGAGTGCAATGAGCTTCAGTCATAATTGCCTTTCTCACATCAGTATCGTTAGGCACGCACCATCGTCCATCAAAACGAAGACTGCCGTCAGCATGAATAGAAAATCTCGAGTTCTCGGTGTCATTCAGCTTCCCTTTCCACTCCACGGTCTTTGGATCAAGTAACTGCTTCTCTCGAATATCAGTATAAAGCTCTGGCTCAATAGACAAGTCACTAACGGCATCCCCTTTCCGAATCATGTGAATTCCCATCTTTCTTACCTCATCCCTCAGTTGCATAAAAGATAACTTAGTGCATAAGGAATGTACATTCTTCCGACTCAACGCATAAGCTACTAAATTGGCCTTCCCTTCATGATACAGTATCTCCATATCATAATCACCAATCAGCTCCATCCATCTTCGTTGTCTCATGTTCAGCTCCTTCTGAGTGTAGATGTACTTCAAGCTCTTGTGATCCGAAAACATCTTAAATGTTGCTCCGTTGAAGTAATGTCTCCATATTTTGAGAGCAAAAACTACAGCACCCAGTTCCAGGTCATGCGTCGGATAATTCTCCTCATAAGGTTTCAATTGTCTCGAAGCATAAGCGATCACTCTCCCATTCTGCATCAAAACACAGCCCAAATCATTCTTTGAAGCATCTGTGTATACCTCAAAATTCTCACTTCCTTCTGGCAAAGCTAGGACATGAGTTGTCAAACGTTCCTTCAAAGTCTGAAACGTTGTCTCACAACTCTCATCCCAGCAAAATCTGGTATCCTTTCTCATCAAAGCTGTCAATGGTCTCGCAATTGTCGAAAAATCTTTCACAAACCTCTCATAGTAACCCGCCAAACCCAAGAAACTCCAAATTTCCGCCACATTTTTTGGTGCTTAACAGTTCGACACTGCCGAAATCTTACTTGGATCAACTGAAATACCTTCCTGAAATGATGTGACCCAAAAAATCCACCTTGTCCAGCCAAAACTCGCACTTAGTCAATTTAGCATAAAGGTTGTTATCGCGTAACTTTTGCAAAACTAACCTCAAATGCTCCGCATGCTCTTCCTTAGTCTTAGAGTAGACCAAAATGTCGTCGATGAACACTATGACGAATTGATCCAAAAACTCACTGAAGATCCGGTTCATCAAATCCATAAACACCGCGGGTGCATTAGTCAACCTGAAAAGCATCACTACATACTCGTAATGTCCGTAGCTTGATCGAAAAGCTGTCTTAGGCACATCTTCATCACAAATCCTCAGCTGATGGTAACCTGACCTCAAGTCAATCTTCGAGAAAACTCCAGCTCCACTTAGCTGATCGAAAAAGTCATCTATTCTGGGCAACGGATACGTATTCTTCACGGTCACATGGTTCAACTCACGGTAGTCAATGCACAGCCTCATACTACCGTCTTTTTTCTTAACAAACAAGATCGGTGCTCCCCAAGGTGATACACTTGGTCTAATGTACCCCTTCTTCAACAGGTCATCTAGTTGCTTCTTCAATTCCTCGAGCTCTTTCGGCGCCATTCGATATGGAGCCTTAGAAATCGGTCCAGTCCCCGGCTTTAGATCAATAATAAAGTCGATATCTCTCCTTGGTGGTAACCCCGGTATCTCATCAGGAAAGACATTCGTGAACTCTTCCACAACTGGTATTTTCGTTGCTATCGCTATCTCCGATCGGTTATCCCAAATGTGGCAAAGGATCATTGGACATCCTTTCCTTATGTAAGACTTTAGGGTCATTGTTGCAATCAACTTAAACTTGGATTTCAGTACAAACCCACGATAAGACACACTCTTCCCTTTAGGACATCTCAATGTCACCCTCTTCTGATGACAATCTATCTTAACTTTGTGCCTACCCAACCAATCCATCCCGACCATGACTTCGAATCCGTCTAATGGAAACTCTAACAAATCGACTGGAAAATTCATTTCCCCAACATACATTGACACATCCCTATACCTCTTATTAAAAGACATTGACTCCCCAGATAGTATAAAGACTTCATCCTTTACTAGTTCGTGTTCACCCAATCCCATAATCTTGACATGACTCTTAGATACAAAGGAATGGGTTGCCCCGGAATCAAATAAAACAAACGATGGTGTGTTGTGAATAGAAAATGTTGATAAGTGCCTAATTTACACATTTTACCCCCTTATTTTAGCTCTACTTTTCATGTCATTTGGCACTTATCTTAGTGTTTTGTGAGCTAATATGTGTATTCTAGTATCTTTGCTTGCTTTGACATATTTTGTAGGTACTTGAGCTCTTATGAGCTTAATTCTACTAATTTTTGCAAGACTAGTTTACAAGGCTTAGTATGAGAGCAAGATTGGACTAAGTGTTGAAGTTTGCATGGGTTTTGCATGAGATAATTGTTGGATTAATGAAGAAAATGCAAATGAAGTCAATGCAAGTCAAAGCCCAAGAGATCAAGTCCAAATTAGAGTGGAAAATATGGGATTCCAAATGCTTTTAGGATTCTAAAGATGCTAGTCAAAATGCTCTTAATCACACTCTTAAACAAGGCATTAAAGCACTAACATTGGATTCCTCAAGCATTTAATCAAGAATTGAAGAGATTTGACCCATTCTATGCTCTTTTGAGTTGTTTATGTTTCACCTCCTATTTACTATAAATAGTGGGTTGTATTAGAAACATTCTTACACACTCTTTACATAATTCTCTCATGTAATTCTCTTTAGTTTAGTCTTAGTTTAGATTAGTTTAGTATATCATTTACATTATAAACATTTCTTTTAGCAATTTCATATTACAATTCCAATTTATATTCAAGTCTTATTTCCATTCTCCATTTCCATTTCCATTTCCAAGATAATTTTTATTATGTTTATGTTGTTCTTAACATTTCACTTTATTTCATTATGTTAGAGTAGATTACTAGTCTAGGGACTAGGGGAAACATGTAATAAAAGTATTTGCAAAATGAGTAATTAGTAGATGTAAAATGTTGTTTATGTTGTTTCCTTCACATGCTTGTTATGTTTAATATTAATCTTGTTTAAAGGCTTTAAACATTGGTTAAGTTGGTTAACTCGTTCCTTTAGTCGAGAGACGAGGGGCTTGAGAGGGACATTCGCATGCGTAGATAGAGTGAACTAAATCGAGAGATCAATGGACCATTCTATGGTTGATGATGCTCATGTCGAGAGGCGGGTGTCATTGACCTAAACAACTAAACATTACTATAACATCTCATGTTTATCTCATGCATTTACATCTTTTACTTGTTGAACCTAAATCTCTAGATGCTTTTTATTATTATTATTGCTTTTATCATTACTTTCAAACCAACCAACTCAATCGATAAACCTACCGAGATAAAATTTTATCCATAACAATTACATAGCATCTATCTAGCTCTCTGTGGAATTCAACCCCTATATACTACATTTACTTATTGTACTCTAGGGTATCTTTGAATAGGTGTGCGACATCCTATCAAATGTACCGGTGACGACTTGCGCGTGGTCCTCAGCTGCCAGCTTCTCCATCATGAATAGCTTGCCACTACTCTTAGCCGGACCCCCTCCTTGCACTGTGGCTGCTGATATAGTCGACTTAGCTGCCGTCGCCTGGTTCCCAGTGTTACTAGGACGCTGATAGGACCCTCTACCATTGATGTTCTGTCCATTCTGGTTATACCAAGACCCATCTGGCTTAGTACTAGCCATGCTCTGCACAGGTGCCTGCGAGTAACCTCCCTGATACGATCGCGGCTGATAAGCTCCTCCTCCTGGACCTCGGCACTCGAATCGTCGGTGTCCCACCTTACCACAATTGTAGCAAGTCAAAGTAGATAGATCACTAGAGGTACGACCACCTCTACTCCCACCTCGAGATCCTCCTCCAAAGCTAGATCCTCCAGAATACCCCCGAGATTGGGTGTAGCTACCCTTCTTGTGATTCCCCTAGGTATTACCCTCGCTGTCAGCTTTCCTCTTGTCAGTAGCACGCTTCCTAGCTTCCCTAGCTAGACATGTCGATGAGTCGTTCGGCATGTCCAGCTCGCTCGTACACCTCAGTCAAATCCGATAATGTCCCAGCCGGTAAATTCTCCATGATCTTAAAGTGTAGCCCCTTCGCAAAACGAATAACCAAACTCAGATCACTCATCTCCGTATCTGAAGGATAGCGAGACAATGCAATAGAACTACTTGTGGTAATAATCAGCTAGCGTCATCCCATCTGTCATGATGAAGGAATCAAACTCCGTCCTCAGCCTATTGTGAACATGCTCTGGTACGAAACGCTTCCTCATCTCGGTCTTGATAGATTTCCATGGAATGAACCCCTTGCCTTGATTCCGTTAGTACTCCCTAGCATATTCTCTGACATTTTTCCACCACACGCCAGCAGCATCCCTCAAGTAGAACGCAGCTTGGTCTACTTGCAACTCCTCCGGGCATTGGACGACCTCCATTAAGTTTTCCATCTCATCGTGCCAGTTGTTGAGCGGCTTGGGCTCACCGGTGCCCTCAAAGATAGTAGGGTGGAAGCGAGAGATTACAGTGCTTATCTTAGGTGCACTCATCTCACCCGGTTCCTTTCCTACCCGTTTGATGATCTCCGTGAGGCTCTCTTTCTGTTCGATCAACCTAGCTATCTCATCCAACCTCATGTCAGCGCCTAGAAGATGGGCGTTTGATCTCTTTGGCGGCATTTTGAGCTGATAGAGTTAAATAAGGTAAACGTAAGCATTAGCCTACGACTCAAAATTCA
>JAGPOY010001005.1:0-19315 GCA_018983105.1 Silene uniflora
AAAAAAAAAAGAATTGGATTAAGTCCAGAAAATTGGACAAACCCCACCTCCTGATTCCATTTTCTTCATTTACCTACTTTCAGTTTCCCCTGAACTTGGTTCGTTCTTTATTGTCCCCATTTTATTTTATTTTTGACAAGGTCAGAAAATTAGGCAGAATTGGGTAGAATGAACCCATAACCACCTTGCTGCTGATGGAGGATAGAAAAAGTTTACTTTCCAATCACTTATTAAAAGAGTATGATAAGAGTGCCCGAAGTTGGCCATAAGAGGCATACCTGAAGAGTATAGTAATATGCATTCCAGAGACGTGTATCATGACGAAATAGATCAAAGAGCACCTGAAGCAGAAACAAAATAGATTTTGTAAAAAAAAAAAAAAGCCCTCAAGAACAAGAGGGAGTTTACTTATTTATTTTTAGTGTTTTTCATCTTGTCCTCGCGCAGAACAAGAGGGAGATATCAATTCTCAAGAACAATGCAAACAATTTGAAACAAGAAACAATTTTCCGTATTGGATTAGTTTCATCTCGTTCCCGTGCAGAACAAGAGGCAGATAATAGCCCTCAAGAACAATGCAAACAATTCCAAAAAAATTATTTACATATCGAATTAGTTCATCTTGTCGTCCGGCAGAACTAGAGGCATTACAAACCTTCAAAAATAAATAAGTAAATACGAGATTATATAGGGAATGGTGAATGGTCGGGAAGAGGGGGGGAATCAGGTGATGATTGGGTGTTTGAGGGGCTTGGGGAGAGGGTGATAATCAAAAGGGGTGAGATACCGAGGAGCTTGGGAGGGTGTGGTGTGCTCTTATGGTGGTAAGGCTGGGGTGGAGTTGTGACTTGTGAATTTATTTATTTTTGTTGGGGGGAGGGGAACATTATTGCTATACAGTTTATTAAGCTCGCACACCAATTTGCATAAGTTGGGGGAGCTAAGGGATGACGTCATCTCAGCAATGCAACATTTGAATTAGGTAATTAACATGTCTTATACTGATTCAAAATCATTAGGCCAAATGATTCTTAGTACCTCAGATCTTCTCAATAGAGTAGCCAGGACGACAATCCACTCCTTAAACTTCACAGAGCACATATGAGCCAAGAGAAATTCTGCATCCAATCGACTCTGAAGAGTATCCATTTGGAGCTACATAGGTAAATTATGAACCGTCAGAAAAGAGAGGCATGGAAAAGGGAATTACCAACTCCGACTAAGTATGTAATTCGAGAAGTTGACCAGCAACAGGGAGCTGAAAGTGTGAAACCACTTTCTTGGTGAACTAAATACCATCTGCACCCGGATTTGGAAGTTATAGCAGGTTCTAAATAGTACGGAGTAAATATTATAATGTTCAAAATGAGACAAACTTGAGTGGGATGATGCTGCAAGTACGAACAAGTCACTAAAACACTTCATTTACGACTACAGTGATTGGATAAGAAATGTTGCACTGAACCACAAGATACATAGCGCAAGTACTTCAGAGGCCATAATGTTCAAAGGAATCATGGCAAAATTTAGGTTTCCTTCAACATTTGCACAAATTTAAATGTCCTCACCCTTCGTATTGCAGATATATTTTTTTTTTCTGGAGAGAAATTGCAGCTCTGTTTACGTAGAAGGTGGAAGGATAGCGCATGTAGAAATGCATATAGATTTTTAACTGAGGAGGAGCACTTAACAATAAAATTGAAGGTTTCGCATAATAAGAGAAGGTAATTATGATAACACAGCAAACGACCCAAATTAAATTTTTACAGGAATAACGAGTAAGAAAGAGGATAGTTTAGAACACCTTTTGTCCAATCAATTCAAGCCCTGAAGCGAAATTTTCTAAGCGAGCACATCCATATCGTTCCCGTTGGAGGAACTCCTGTTGACAAGCATATCAAATTAGGCCACTGAAACGGAGTATCATTTTTAAAGGAAAAAAAAGGTGTGGATCCGTGGGCATCCTTTCTGTCGAGTGAAGAGATGCACTATACCGTCTTCACTTTGGACAGAACAATTGCCTTTAATACTCCTTCCACCATATTTATATGGGCCAATATAAAATGGGATGGAGGGAATGAGTACAAAAGAATGAGTGAGAAAAAATATTTACTCACCACCACATCAAATTGAGTTCCCTTCACAAATGCCACAAGCTTTGAAAGCTCCTTCCCTGACATTAAATAACTAGCATGGCTTTCCAAAATATTCTTAATAGAAGTAACATGGGCGCTCCGCTCTTTCGATGGGATGCTGGAGAAAAGAGCCAATTAATAAGGAACCACTGTTTGGATGCAGCTGAACTGTTACACTCTGTATAAATCGTATAGATAGTATATAAGCATTACCTCTTAGAATCTGTAGACTGCTTTTTTGAAGAGAAAAGCAAAAACCCCAAAAACCTAGGAGATAATCCATCGGATTCTGCTGGTACCTGCTCATACTCTCGACCAGATCTCAGCAAGAACCTCACCTATGATACATACAAATCAAGAAATGGATGTGAAGGGAAAAAAAAATATGTAAACCAGAGAAATAAGAATGTAAGATACAAAAATGAGCAGACTCCCAACTAAAAAGGACACGCACCAACTCTCCCGCAAGTTCATACAAGGAATCATCAAGAGTGGCCTGCGAAAAGCAAAACTCCTTTCAGAGAAAGATTTGACTACAATCACCGATAAATATAGATGAAATCTTTAACCCACTTGAGTACCTGTAACAAGCGCAAAGCACAATACTGACTCACTGCAGTGCCCTCAAGTTTGGCAATCACCTAGCAGAAGCAGACATTTGTAAGAGATAAATATTATTATGGGACATTTTTAAGAAGATTCGATAATTAAAAGCCTCCCTCTATAAGTTGTCATCACTCATCATGTGATACGTTATGTTTTGACATATTTCAAAACTCTGGAAAGTGAATCATCTAGGAGGAAAAGCATTCATTACACCAGAGATTACAGTAAACTTAATGACAAAAATCATTTGTCCAGGATAGAATTAAACACATAAAGTTTAAGAAAATGAATGTACTTACAAGTATGTAGCAAGCAGCAGTCCGGTACCATCGTCTCTGGAAGCATTCTTCAAACAGCCTAAATACGAGAGCATTAAACCAATAGGAATCAATTGTCCGCGACAACATAACTTAAAGGTAGTCGCACAAAAAAATAGAATATACAGCCCAAGAAGCCTTGTTACAGCAACGCCATCTGCTCTTGTATAAGTAACAGGGAAGGGGCGATCGTCTAATTAAATCATTTTAGCAACTGAGCAAAAACCTTATAACTCGCACGAAAATTAACCCCCGTGAAAAGTTAAAAACTACCATGGTCTGAACATAAAGCAAAAGTCAGATGGTCCTCAAATATTTGTGCTCAAATACTCCCACACAGAAAAAACTAACTCAGCCAAGAGTACGGTCCCCAAGAAAGTAAATGACTGAATGCTAGCTGTCAAGGTCCTTTTGTTATAGCCAAGAGATAATATTGATTAAAGAACACCAGACAAGTGACGCCCATTTATAAAAACGCCACCATAGGCGCAACGCCGATATAAAAATGAGTAGTTGTTGGTATCATTTAAGATTTAGTTACCTATTTTATATAAATACAGTGACTAATGTGTCGTCATGTTAGATGGAGCAACTACTTTCAATGCCTTTACGTGAGGAAGAACATATATGGAGGGTAAAGTTTGCATCGCTCTTTTTTTATTTGTGGTAGATTCAGCCCAACAAATTGAATATATCAGACAACAATGAGAGGTGCATACTCTGTTGATCTACCAGCTGCAGAAAACAATTGTGCCCAATGCCGACCATCTGTTTTCCTAGCAACACTTACGACAATATCATGGTACTCGGGATAATTTCTGATCAAGTCGCATGTCTTTTCCAGAAGTGATTTTTTAAGATTGTGATTCAAATCTGGTCCCACATTTTTTAGCACATTTTGCCTGCAGAGATATTTACCACAATTATTATATCATACAAAAAATCAAAACCCAAAATAAAATGGAGCATCACTGTAAGAGATAAGCAAAAAGGGTTGAAATGTTGGGTGGAGTCCATAATAAAAAGAACACGCCCCTCTCCTGTTCACAGTAAATTTACTTAGCCTACAAGATTATTACTCATGCGTTATACTAGAAGGTTCATCGGCTGTATTAAAACACTAAGGATGGACATGAAATGGAGATATCTACTCTCACCTCCTCTCCTTAAGGCTGTGCAAGGTCCTGTGTGTCTGTAGAAAACTTATCTATTGGACAACACCACATGGTTCATAAGATTTATCTTGAAAAAACCCATACATAAGAACACAGAAATGGGAGTGAAATTTTTTTTATATTTGACTTATATTATAGAGGTGTGCTGTCAGAAAATTTTATTTTAACAATATTGCTATTTGGGACTATTTCTAACTGCTAAGGTCTAATGAGCTTTTGAGGCGGTGAGTTGATAATGAAACTGTATGACATAAGCGGCCATAAACCCATGTTTTTAGTATTAGTCAACAGACTTTCGTTTCATTAAAGAAAACTCTGTAACATTTACGCTCAACACATTCATGAAGCAGAAAAAAAAAAGTCAATATGGATCAATTAGAGCAAAGGTACCACCCCCAGGAATTTAACGACACAAGAAACAAACTGTGGAGGATATGTGGATGGACAGTATACAGCCAGACACACAACATATGCGAAGGCTGAATAATGGGATTCAGTACATTTTAGATTTGTACAGCCATACAAGAAAAATTGCAAACAAAGTTTAAGATGCTCAGATAATATGGACCCTGTTAAAGCAGGGCAGAGCCAATGAATTCTCTGATCAAGAAGCTTAACGTGAGTTATAGAATTGACTCAATTTGGTTTCATGAGTTAATATACAGGATAAGAAGGATAATTTTCAGCTGGTACAATTTATGATTTAATGTCAGGAAAATTTGAAATATTACTCTAGTTTTACATACAAAATACCTAGAAATGTCGGCTTCAAACACTGTAAAAAGGAGCCACTCAAGGCAGTGAGAAAAATGTGGCTTTTCTGCTGACAACTGTGCCAGATTGAAAGCTTCCTCAATCTTGTCTCTCTGTGAAGACACAAAATATTTCATTCAGAAAAAGAAACAAGGGTCACAGACGTCAGACACTAGTTAAAGAGATCACAGAATTCTTTCTATAGTAGACCATAAGACATGCAATCTAGATATGAAAATGACAACAAAATATTCAGTACCCATGGATTACATGGCAATCTAGATATGAAACATGTAAACTTTCTAATAACCATGTCATGCCCATAAGAATAAAAATATGGAAACTTTCACTTTGGTGCCCTCATGTTCGGGCTAATTTCACTTTGGTGTGATGAGGTTGCACTAATTCCACTTTGGTGCCCTCGATTTTACTAATTCATTTTGATGCCTTGAGGTTTCCGCTATTTCCCAATTTGGTTACCTAAAGTGTAATAGCACCAAATTTCAGATTTTCAGCTTGCTTTTTTGCTCACAGAGGAGACCTGGGAAGTGTAAAGCTTCTACTAAAGCTGCTTTTTTTATTGGGCAGCAACCAACGGGAAAATACCTACACAAGATGTGCTCAAAAGGAGGAGTTTTAGCCTTTCCAGTCCATCTTCTCTTTGAGGTGAACATGAAGAGTCTATTGATCATTTTCTTTCTCTTGCTCATGGATTACACTCTTCGTGGAGTTTATCATTCTCTCTCTTTGGCGTAAGTTGGGTCCATCCTTGAAAGGCAAAAGATGAACTCTCAATTGGGAAGAGAAGAATGAAAAAAGGTTGGCTTGCCGAAGTTGGTTCCATTGGCTGGCTATTTCGTACATAAGGAACCAGTAAACAAAAATGACCTCTATGGGGTCCACCAGAATCTATGTTGATGTCGCAACAGAAATTTGATGCTTGGTCATTTGTACGTACATTAACTTCTAAGTTTCTAACCCATAAATATGAAAGAAAATTTGACAACAACGAATCCCACGTGCAGGTATGCATCTATGTAGGATTCTACTGGCTGAGTGCTTGGGTCCAAGTCGCATAGAGAGAAGAATAAATTCCAATTTAGACTAAGAAAAATAAAAGAATAGATGTTAAACATACCTGAAGAAGATGACGCAGCAAGCAATGCAATATAGTTTGTGCTTGGGGAGATGGAACAAAACACGGAAACTCTGTGCAAGCTGAAAAGGACATTCTTTGACAAACACCAACGACTACGCCAGCATTTGGAAGAAGCCCCATAGGATAAACCTCACGATCAAATTCCAGCTCTGGGTCCAGCTAAAAAGTACAGATATTCAACATTATCAAGGTAAGCACTTAGGTAAATCTAACACCATATATGGAGAAGTACGGAGATATTCAACATATCAATTATCAAGCTAAGCACTTGGGTAAATCTAACACTCTACATGTAGAATGAAACAAACTAAACACACAAAAACAGACAAGAAAAGTGGGAAAAAAAAATTAGCAGCAGATCTGCGCTTACAGTTATGCTGATACTCCTTTTCCCCACCCACACCCTGAATCAACCTTAAGAAATACTGTGGAGAGCACACAGTTCTTCAACAAACATTTTACCATTGTAGCCAAGGTTTTGGATATCATTCATTTTAGGGCCATTTTATAATAAATGGGATATACATAAGAGTATGGATCCAACTGCTGGTTTGTCTAAATGGTCAACATGCAAACGGATTCAGATTTATTTCTAAAACAAAACCAAAGGACTGAACCTTTTGGTAGAAATACAAGGCTCCACAATTGAGGGGATAAAAAAGTCGATTCACAAGGTTAAAGGAACAGCGGGTTGACAATGCTTATGTAGAAAAGTCAATGCTGCCAAGAAGAGGCATTTGCATGCTTATTTAGAAAAGTCAATGCTGATAAGAAGAGGCATTTGCATTAACATTTAATATGATTTACAAATATTTAAACAGCTCCAAAAAAAATACACCAAAAGTATTGGAGTTGGTAGTGGTCTAACGTGATATGTAGAAATAGATAAAGGGAAAAGAAAAGAGAAGTACACAAACAAAGGACGGAAGTAAGTTCAAAACTTGATGAAAACAGAAACAAGAAACAGTATGGGAGGGAAAGAATGAATGAAGCAACAAATACACTCAACCGCCATAAAACGTCTTTTCTTCTCCTCCACTCAGCCCTACCATACTACCCAACACCATCCTCTTCAAAACTACTCATGTCCCCTCCAAAATTACTTGTCTATGTTTTCTTAGATCTCTGCCCTTTACTGCCCACTTCCGAAGGTTCTCCATCCCTCAGTTATCCCTAACTAGCCAACACTCAGCTTCCTATTGACTTGAGTAAATCAACGCAAGCGGTCATTCACATTGTCTAATTGAAGAGAACAACTCCCACCATGATCCTAAGTACATCAAATCTATCAAGCCATCTTAGCTCACACATCCAACAAAACATACACACTTTTGCAACGTTCCACTTAACGTAACTCTTCTTTGCAACCCAATATTCTTGTACAACATAAAAAGTGAACTGTTATTGTGCAATACTTTTTTACAACCTGACATGTATATATCACAATCACAGAAAAAGGGTCATTCTATGCTTCAATCAACCAACCTCGAAGGCTACATGTTAAGTATAACTCTCCATGGGATGGACTTAAAATATCAGAAAAAGGCCACAGAACAGGATAACCTTGCAATCTGCTGCCACGGATAAACTTACACACCATAAACTATGTTACTTCCGCTTAAGCTAATTTCTTAACCTTTCTCTACTCAGGGAATTCAAAATATGAATTATGAGGTATTAAGTGCAAACCTTCCCAATTGTTGGGCAGGTAAGCGTTCACAGAGACTAACAGCAGTCAAGCTACTGCTCTTAGCGGGAAAATTAGCAGCTCTACTCACCAAATGCCGAACCAGATTTCTTACCAAACATGTATATTGTGCCAGTCAAATTAGATCATCACTCTTAAGCGGTTAGCTATCAGCTGGGATGAGGAACCTTTTATTTACAAAACAGGACTTTTGGTAGAAGGGGTTTGCATTTGGCTCCCTTGAGGGCAACACAAATGACATTATAACTGGAAAAAACATACTAACACAGAAGAGAGAAGCATTCACGTACGGCGATATGGTAATGAAAATAATAGTGTCGAGGGACATGGAAGCTGGGAATTAAACAAAATCTTATCTGACACAATCCCGATAATTTGATCCCTAACAAAGGTAACAGTAACAAAACACAAAGAATTCGATGCCTTTTCATTAAGTAGATATATGAATATATTTCAATACCTGCAAAAAATCCTCCTGCTTGAAAGGATCAGCACCTGGAGATGGATACCAAACCTGTAAAAGTTAACTTTCAAAATATTCAATTAGACACTAAAATTACAGAGAGGTTAAGACGAACTAAAAAGAAAAGTTCTCATAGGAAGAGTCAGAAGAATTGACAAACTATCACCTGCATTCCTCTGTGACTATAATCCAACCAAGAAATTTCTTCAATGAGATTCTTATTGTCATCAGACGGTCCACATGTGACCCAAAACAGTTCAACAGAATCTGTTAGCTCTCGTTCATGCCCATCGTCAAGATCTAGAAGAGACAGCTCCCCATTTGCACGTAATATCAAACACCTGTCAAATATGCAAAGGCAAAGGGCGATAAGGTCATCAATTGCTTGAATCTGGCAAATACTTCCTCATTTCTTTGGTTTCTTCCATTTGACTTTACGTGGTCTCCAAAACGACACACTGACCATATTTTTTTGCGTTTACAGATTACATTGCATTCTTTCAAGCTGAAAATATAATTTTGTGAGAGATTTTTTTTTTAACAAATGTAAATATGTTACTCCCTCCATTTCACTATGATGTCCCTGTACTTTTAGACACAATGTTTTAGGCAAGAGGAATATGTGATTCGTATTTAATGATGGTATGTTGGGTAAGAGATGGGGTAATAATGGAGATACACTGTGTGTCAAAAAGAAAAGAGGAACATAATAGTGAATATGGTCAAAATATTATAATGATATAAGGAGGAAGTAGTATTTTATCTTTATTTTCATATTTTTATATTTATGGTCGAAAATTTGAAACTTTGACCTCACAAAGTCAAATGGAAAGAAACCACAGAAATAGAGCGAATAACTTTTAGTTCTATGACACATACCTTACAGGCTCTAGTGATGACTTATGATTCACTAATGCATAATCCTTAGGAAGCTGATCTGGGATGAAGCGCATAGATACTGGTGCGCTCTTTGCCGACATGATAGAAAGCTCTCGTACTGTAGAAAGCTGTTTGTCATTTCATCACTTAAAAATGCATGAAGAACAAAGGGTTTTGAAATGACTGAAATCTGTAACTATTATAATACAGTTAGATAAGGAGCAAAGAGATTCAAGCAAGGTTTTTTACCCGTAAATCTGGATTACTCGTAGACGTCATTTCACCAGATAATTTTACATGGAATATGTGGACATCAAATGGGTGATAAGTTACAAGTATATAGTCTCCATAGACATCCATCACTATTGGCTTGGTCAGCAACGACCTTTTACACAATAATGAGCTCTGATCAAGGTGATATCTGGGATAAAATAGCAATTCGTACCTGCATTTGATAAATCAATGAAGAACTCAAATGAGCATACAGATCACAATCATTTTGAGCAATGGGCACCTAACTAAAAGAAAGTTAAGGCAGATGAAAGGAAAAGATAGATAATAGATCATATATTCATATCATCTTTCTCAAAGAATGACTACGTAGCATCTCATAATTAATGAGACAACTAACAACTTTGTCTAACAGGTTCTTGACATTCAATTCAATAGACAAGCACTGTCCAAGCGTCAGCCCGTATAGATCTAAACCTCCCAACACAAAATGAAAAGAGTAAATGTATACAAATGACAAAAACAAAGCAAAGGCCACTACCAATAGAACCAAAGTCGAAGTAAGTTTGAAGTCAACATCAATCCTCGCCTTAATTTGGTAAAAGGCTATTTGACAAGACATGGGCTGTACCATATAAATATTACTTGTAATAAAGCGCAAGCAATAAATGCTACAATCAGAATTCACCCCTAACAACTTGCCACATTTCAGGAAACAAATCCCCGGACAACAATATTTAAAATAGAAGGGTAAAAACATTTGTTCTCAGTCTAAAAGCAGTGGTTATATCTTTACAAAGAAAAGGTCTCACGTGTCAGTAGAGTCCACATAGTTGCAGACGACAACAATTTTCCCCAGCCACAACAAACCCTTGCACTGAATCTTTTGTTCTTGCGTGATATCTCCAAAGAACCGCCATTTTTTCATACGTACATCATACAAAATTAAGCCATGAAGACCAGCAACGGCCAAAAATGTTCCATCCGCAGAAGCTGCCACATGCATAATTGGCCAGTTTTGAGAAATGTAAGAGACCTGACCAAACAGATGAGTCATCCGAAGAATATCAATAATGTTGAGTCACGAAAAAAAGCAAATTAGTATCAGAAGAAATGACAAGTGAAGCACATAACTGGAAGATTAAGGTGCAACATTTTCAGCTCGTCCGACTCCTCAGATTGCACAAGAAGCACGCGATCTTCGCCACAGATTATTTGGCGAACATATGTTGAACCAGAAACTCCTCTGTTAAGGCAACATTTGCCAAAAGAGAATGCAAGAATTCTCTCCGAACATCGCTCCTCTACGGCATAAAGCCTATACCCATATTCATCCCAGTGTATCAATGCAGTGCCAGCCATCATGGGTTCATATTTCCAATCAGGGTTTCGCTTAACTACTGGAGAAGAGGCAGAGCTTAAACCAATTTGACGGATAGTAGACATCAAGCGACATCCAGAAAGGGACCAAACTGCCAGTCCTCTTAATTTCCATCCAACTGCAAACGCAGAGTTATCTGGCGTCCATGCAATGACACTGACTGGACCAGTATCCTCTACAGAATACCTGCAGAAAAAACACAAGTTATGCCACTAACAACGTACATTCATGCCATGGTATCACTGAAAACAACTGGCACTTTGTACAGAAAAGCACTACAATATACGTAGTAGTATAATATTGGGTCAAATTAATTATTCTAAATTCTAGATAGATTTATTCTTAACTTGATATGAAATAGACAATATACGATAAAATTTCTACCAAAGCTTTTAAAATAAATGTCAATGTGATAAAACGCGACCAAGACTGTGATGGCCGAGTCAAGGAAGGCTCAACACTGTTGGCATAACCGCAACCACTATCGCGACCGATACAGCGATTTTAAACCATGTAGAAGATCACCGGTATGGAGTTCCATTTTTCTATGGAGCCAAAGATGCATTACTCTTTGGTTCAGGATTATGATGGAATAAAGCAAAATGGCTCACTAAAGTGACTGCGCTTCTTTCTATTGTGAAGTACCAGTCATTCGTTGTAGATTTTTTATGCAATTTTCATCTTCGGTCATTCGGAAACAGTCACTTTGTGTTACTAACACAAGGGTAAGACTGCATACATCTGAATCCCCTCCCCCCCTACCCCGCAATTTGCGGGAGCCATTGAGGCACTGGGGTAATGTTGTTGTTGTTGTAGATCACCCGTATGCACAGATAAGATATGTGTGAAACTAAGGGGTAGCAACTGGCCAACATGTAAGTTGTGTACTGCAATATTGCAGCGAAGTATTAAGAAGCCTACAAAGTGACATACTTACCCCCAGTCATGTAAGGAAACAGTACGTATTAGCAAAGCTGATTCAGCTAGATTATATAATTCAACAACTCCTCTTCGAGTACCAACTGCAAGAACATGCTGATTAGAGGCTATTGATAGGCATGCAGCGTCGCCTGAACCCAGTACTTTTTCCGCTATAATTGATTCGGCTTGCTTAAGGCCTCGCTTGCTTACAGAGCACATCAAAAGTTGCCCATCAGAGAATAGAACAAAAAGAATCCTCAGTGACAACGAAAGCTCCAACCATGATATAGCAGAAGTACCAGATACTACTGGACCTAAAAGATGTACTTCTGAACTCTTTGATGGTGTTGTACCATTTTGAAAACTGTATGACACTTTTAGGTTCTCATCAATCTCACCGGCATGGCATTTAATATCAAAAGCACCATAGAACTGTACAAAAAACCGCATACAAATCACCATTAATGAAAGTACAAAAAGTTCAATGATGAAAAGCAAAGTTTGAAATAGAAGCTCACTAAGAATCAGTGAACAACTATGACCAGTAACTAAAATATTTTTTTTCTAGTTCTTGCTAGAGCAACATACCTCCCCTTTCCATGATATACTATACAATGAACGATTGGAGAGCCCGATCAGCAAATGCTTATTATCACATATTATGTTGCTCCTGACATATAGAAAACACTTACAGAAATCAACTAAAAGAATCTTAAATGAATGAACTTGTACGCAGTTTTTTCATGGAAATCAGCTTTCACTTTTCACTAACATGGCATTAAATTTAAGCTGGCTAAAAAGCGAGATTTCTTTGTGAAGGAAACAATGACCACTACTTTAGGTTGCAGAGGCTGCAAGATAGCAGAATGTTCACATCAGGCCTAGAAGACCGATTTCACGATCGCAGATAAAACTAATATATCAGGTTCACAAATCAAGACATTCATAGGAATTAGACAAGAGTGGCAAAACGCAGCTTTGAAAAAAAATCATGGAAAAGTCCAAAATCTTATTCTTACACCATCGGCTGCTTTGTTAACATTTCTGTCTTTATTATTAGATCACTAACCCTTAGTACATCATAAAAAAAGGAACGATATATAAGAACACATACAGCAAGTTACGTTCTTTGACTAGCAACATTTATCCAAAACAGGCGCAAATTAGCAAGTCAGACTAGTTTAGCTACTAAACATTATTTATGCATTTGGTTTAAATGAAACATCTAAGTGCATAGTGCCCAGCACGGGTACTTGAGAAGAAATACAGAGTCTGATACGCTGATCAGTGTTGATGCTGAAAGACCGACTTCTAATTTTTGCAGCATCTCAAGAACCAGGCTATGAGCTAATCCAAAAAATAATAACAAAATGCTGTTAGAATTTGATGCTTACACAGTTCGGTCTTTGACTGGAAAAGGAACTTGCTCGTTGAGAAGGAGTTTTATATTTGCAAGAAATAATGCAGATGGCTGCTTTCCACCCACATGTATTCTCTTATCAGTGAACTGCACCTTAAATATGTGAAGGTAGAAAGAGGTTGTCTGCAACAGAAGTAACGCATATTAATTCTAGAAAGTATCATAGCGCAAGCATAGTCACAGTACTAAATCTCAGTTTTGGTCACCAATTCACCATAGCGGTATCGGCTGTTGCGAACTAATTTCGCTGAATGTGAATATCACCTAGGGTGGTAAGGCACGATCAAGGTTGTTGTCAAAACCTTTACAAAAAGGTTAAATATTAATGTTATGTCCTTGATTTAATATAGTACATTGATCAAGTGAAATTATGAAGTGAGACTCAATTAAGGCAGAAATCATCACAATTAAAGACAACTACGGCACCACCATGTAAATACTATTTTCAACACCCAAAACCTAACAGCATACAATCATATATACCTATCCAAGGCCCCTCTCTCCACTGATAGCTCCCTTGGCTGACAGCACATGAATTTTACTAGCCAAACTATGCTTATTTGGAGGTTTAATTCAGTTTTATCTTCCTTTTGCCTTCAATTAAATTGATCTAATAGTGAATACACTAAAGTCATTGGTAATCCCATGATAAATTTCAATTGTTGTTTAGTTTTGATTATCCTTGTCATGTACTAATAACACTTCCTGCTTATCCACCAAGAGCATCAAGCCAAATCAATATTCTTCTTCAAGTAACAGCTAAAGATGGTTTTCATGACCTCCTAATTACTTGTCTGTGAAATTAGAAGTAAAGTTGAAAACTGCCAAATTAGTTAGGCAGCACTAATCAACGAGCCCACACCACCCACGAAATATCCACTACATGACGAGCCTCGCCAGTCCCGCCCAATAAACCCACCTGCAGTCAGCCGACGAACCCAACACCAATAATAGATCTGTGTCAGAGATAGATTTAAGTATTTAACTACCTAACTAATCTTATTATATGTAATATGTATAAACAAACCTAACTTCATCTAAAGTAAACCTCGAAGAGTTCATAAATTCTATATTAAATGATATGGCTGCAAGAATTTATAAGTTATGAAAAACAATTCCGCAAGAAATGTAAAATATTGCTCCTAAGTTCTCCATTCTATTCTAATTTCTAATCAAATATACGTTTTTCAAAAAAAAAAATTGTGAGAGGGGTTTTGAGAAATGTATACAACATTACAACTGAATGAAGGTAGAGGTAGTAATTTTATAGTTTTATAATCAGGAAAAAACATAATAAAAAAAAATTGTGTGATAAGTGCATAGAATGTTATTCTAAATTTAACAAAACAATTGTATGATTTTATAAACGGAAAGAAAAAAAACTAATATTTCTAATACCTTTGAAATTTGACAAGTTTTTGAGAAATTGGGAAACTGCACTATGTCCATTAAATAAACTTCAATATTTTTCACAATTGAGCATTTGAGACACCTAATCCTAACTAATTTTCCCTCAAATAGTCATGGTTTGGTTAGAACTCATAGAATATTAGATCTCAGCTTCGGTCACGGTGCAGTTGCAATATCGGTTCTCACAACCTAATATCGCTAATTGCAAACAATATCGTCTTAAAGCAAGGTAAAATGCGGTCAAAGTAAACTCCAAACTTGTATAAATTAGTCGTGTATCTGTGTCACGGTCGATATTGGAAAGTATGCTTGGAAGTCTAACTAGATCGGATCAGGCACTATAAAACATCCGGTAAAGTAAAGATCTGTATTGATGTGATTCGACACAACTCCACAGAGGTTATTAATATTGTCCTAGACCATATTTCAAGTAAAATGAGAATAAGTAACCCCCAAGCACAAGCAAATGAATAATACTCTTATCCCTGAATCGAATGGTTAATATCACAAACCATTAACACTGCTCTGCCACAACCAACTAAGTACCAGACATCATCCATTCGCCTGGATTCTTAATGGGATAAGTGAAACCAGCAGCAAAATAACAAAAAGGAAAACTCACAAACATAGCAACAGAAATTTTCTAGCATAAATAAAAAATAGCAAAGAAGAAAAAGAATGGTTGAAACTCACAAGAACAGCAACCAATTTTGTGTCAGGACTCCATACTGCCTGTAGATTCTCACCTTCTCTATGGAGTGAGTCTGAATCTCTCTTATACTTTCCCAGTCTCACCTTATGCTAATTAGCCAAAACAGATGTCAAACCAAAGCAGATTAGCAAAAGTTTCCGGTAGCAGTATTCCATTTATATTGATTACAAAACAGTGCTCTTATAGAAGGAACCCATCAGCAAATATTCAAACATAACAGCTGACGCATAGCCATACTTACTAACTTATTCTGAGATTAAATTCAAACAATAATTCAAGCTCTGAGCCACAAATCACTTGCTAAAAGAACACAATTGCTCAATTTAACCCATCCAACCTCGTGTCATGATTAGACAAACGTCTAGTCATTATAATCGTTAAGGCCATGTTTGGATACCAAAAATGGAGGGAAAGGGAGGGGAGAGAAGAGGAGGGGGAATGGAGGGAGGGTATTTTCCCTCCAAATCTTTCTTTGTTTTGTCAGAGAGAGAATAATTTTCCTTGAGAAGGGAAACAAAGGGATCCATTTCCCTCCCTTCCAAATTCCGCCACCTTGATTTTGCTACCCAAACAAAGGAAATTGTCTCCCTTCAAATCCTTTCCTCTTTCCCTCCCAATATCCCAGTCCAAACAAGGCCCAAGGGCTTGTTTGGATAGCAAAATAGGAGGGAAAGGGAGGGGAGGGGGATAGGGGGAAAGGGAAGGGAGGGGAGAGAATGGGTATGGTTGTTTGGATACAATTTCCCTCCAAATATTTCATATGGTGGAGGTATTTTGATTAGCCTTGGAGGAGGGAAAATGGATCCCTCCAAATCCCTCAACCTTTATTTACTATCCACGCAAGGGATTTTAAATCCCTTATTCTCCGTCCCTTTCCTTTCCCTCCAAATTCCTCCGTCCAAACACACCCCAAGTGTTACGACTCACTACCTTAACAACAACAAAAAGTTAAGAGCTCGAGACATTTGACTTCATACACTGAACTCAAAACGAGAACATTCAATAGGAATCTTGTTTTAAAAAAAAAATCCATACTAAAATGACTGATTTCTTAATCATCTATAAAATGCGCGAGCAGCTTACAGAGACAATACACTAACACTAGTGAGTCTAAGCAGCGAAAATCTCCAAAATACGAGCTAATTTTGCAACAACAACCACCACATTATCCCGCGCATCGAATGTACGTAATCTTACTCTTATGAAAGAGAGGGTCTGACAATACAAAATGAAAATTACGTCGAGAATTGCATCGAATCACTATTCCTTCACACTGAATAAATAAGATCAAAATTACTGTGTTATACAAAAACATTAAAAAAGCATTAAAATTCAAAAATGCGACAATGTAGCAGAAACAAGATCAAGCAACAAGCAGATAATCAACGAACCTGAGATGAGCTCCAAAGTTCGAGGTGAGAAGGTGCGACGACGAGCATTAATCGATTGATAAGTTTGAGATAAATGATCTTCTGAGAAGACGGACAATTGCCTTGCTCAATTGGCATCACCTGCGGCCATCCATACGCCATATACATCTTCGATCGCCTCTTTTTAAGATTGCTCAAATCGATTGATTGAGAGAATTTGAAGAAATTAGGGTTTCAAGAACAATTTCCGACGCATTTCTGAGGATGAAGAGCGGCGATCAGGTGGTTGGCGGTGGCCGTGACGGAGGAGGTGGATCTGAATCTCTCACTTGGTGAGTTGTGACTATCGTTTAAAAGCGGAAAAAATGGGGAAAAAAATTGTATACGGAGTATACGAAGCCTCTTTCATGTCGTGGTGGCAATCGAGTTAGTCAGTCGGATTTGGATCGAAGCAAGTCGGATCGGGTTATATTGGGTCGGGACGAGTCAGGTTTGCGCCAGGTTGTTGTCGGGTCCGGTCATTTCGGGTCAAATGACGTATCGGGTCGGGTCTTTATGGGGTCTGGTTATTTTATCACAGTTCAATTTTTGCCCATTATTTAGTTTAGTTACTTCATTAAGTCAAAGTGTCAAACGTTTAAACTAGGGTATTGATTTTCGTAGTACACATTTTACTCAATACAGTACACCTTTGACCGTTTTACTCTTTCCACTTTTCTCCCTCCTTGTACTACATCGAAGAGAAGAAAAATAAAAAAAATGTAACATGTACTGTCCATCGCCCCCACTTCTCCAACTCCACCACCACCCACCTGTCATGTCCACCACGGCTACCGAAAAACGCAATTTGTCGTCGGTGACCAACCACAAGCCCATGTGTCGCCTCTTGCCCTCTTCTCCCTCTCCTTTTCGCCCTCCATCTCCACCGCTGGGCAACTGCCAACCTTCCTCCTGCCGGTCGTCGAATCTCTCCGGCGACGCGCAAGACAGCCATTACCCACCACCAATCCCTCCACCATCTCTCTACCGCCAATTAGAACAAACCCCCAAAATTAATTTTAACTCAAACCCTAGATCAATTTATAAAGCCATAAAACTAAGATAAAAACTTTAAATTGATCCATATAAAACAATTAACAAATTTAATTCTTGATTGATGATTTTGTAGTACATCATTGAAGAAATTTATGTGTTTTGAAATGGATTTAGCGATATAGAGTTACAGGGTTAATACTAGAGATTAGAGAGAGAAAAGTTGATGATTTTTAGTTAGGGGTAGACAAATGGAAACTGAGAGTAAAAAAGTACTATAATGAGTAAAAATTGTACTGCGAAAATAAATTACGTTAATCTAAATACTAAATCGTTTTATTTTGATCAATACTAAGCTTTGTAATTGTCGGGTCATCAATTTAGTCTGGTCAAATATCGAGTCGGGTTCATATCGGATTGGGTCGTGATCAGCCATAGTAGTGTCGGATTACGGGTTGGTTTTAGTGCACAATATTCTCGAATTCTGTCTGGTTGGATTTGCTTGGGTTAAGGTCTGGTCACTCGGGTCAGGTACCCATAACAATATAACATCACAAATTCTCATTTGTGAGTTGTGACGCGTCAAAAGCTTAGGAGCATACCTGTATAATTAGTAGCAAGTGCGAGAGACATTGGGAAATGGCGAGCTCATAAAGACGTTCCCTTAGGTCTCACAACCGATTAAAATATAATGTTAAAAAGATGAGATGGCTGTGAGAAGTCACAAGTCATTCGTCACAACTCACAAGTAAGAATAACTGAACATAACATAGGATGAGCCCAAATTAGAGAAATCTCATATGTTAAAATGGGATAAAATTGTCTAATAGCATAGTAGTGATAGGACCGACCCAAAATGAGAAAGCCTAAAGTTATCACTTGATTGTATTTGTATATTAATCACTCAATATTTTATGAATAATATTGACATATTTAAATATAAATATGCAAGTTATCAATATAAAATACTCCGTTAGGTTATCAAATTAAAATATTTTTTACTAATTTTATTTATTAATTTTGTTGGGCTTTTCGTGATTGGGCTTGTCTTATACACAAAGTGTCAACATCTGCAACATAGAAAAGTAACACCGCTCAAATCTTTTCTAATAACTAGAAGTCTAGAACAACTCCATTTTTCCCTATGTTACTTTTGGTGTGGATCAGAGGGGAGTATTTTTGTTTATTTGTTATTCTTTAGGTGTTGGGTTGTGTTTTTCCCTTAAAGTTCCTCTATATAGTACCTTATTATACCCCTTGTCATTGCGTTAGTAGTACATTTATTACTTGTCACTAGACCTGGCAAAGACCAGACCCGATAAGGCTAACCCGAGACCCGAAATTGCTTAACAAGATTATGACCTGGAACCGAATTGGCCTGGCTCGACTCAAACTTTGATTGGCCCAATGTTTACCTGACCCAAGGTCTGGTCACCCGACCTCTAATTGACCCTGATGCGTGCATTTTACATATGATATTTCCCCTCATTTGGCACGCATTCTCATGTCTTATTTCGACTATGTCGTTATTATTTCCCCCATTTCTCGCTACTGGGTGAGTTTTGTGACTTATGCAGGTTCTAGGTCTGAATGTGCAATTTTGAGCCAAAACCTGTTGATTAAGGAAGGAGATGAATTCGTGT
>JAGPOY010001006.1:0-19314 GCA_018983105.1 Silene uniflora
AATATGTAAACAATTGAAGAAATAGTAAAAAGGAGGAAACTTTTATACCAACTATGAAGAACAATGAGTCTTGGATTAAAATAGAAGATTAGTCTTCACCAATTCTTCAAATTACAACCCAAATATCAATTGTAAACAATTGATATTCCCAAAATTCTAACTTAATTAAGGAAAGATTAATGTGTAATTAAGGAAAGATTAACAATAGCTAAAATGATAACTTGCATGAAAATTAAATTGAGTTCTCAAAATTAGGGTGTGTCTTGAAATGAGACTAAGGGGGGATATATATAGGGTGTTACAAAATTAGGTTGAAAAAGGGGAGTTGGTGGAATTTCGCATACAGGGAGTCCCAGCCGGTAGGCCGGCTGCCGGTGGGGCACCGGCTGGGAACTTCCTGACCCAATTCTTAGCATTTCAGAAGTAGGCAATCTCCCAGCCGGGGTACCGTCTGCCGGGTCTTGGACCGGCTGGGAGCTCTTGAAGCTTGACTTTGCCAAAATCAATTCTTTACCTTTTGACTTTCTTCGAGTGGGCTTCCCAGCCGGCCGGCCGGCTGTCGGTGGGACACCGGCTGGGAGTCCTCTGCTTCAATTCTGCCAAAAACTCCTTTCTTTCTTTAAGTCTTCATAATCATGGGGGTTTCCCAGCCGGTAGGCCGGCTGCCGGTGTGGCACCGGTTGGGGAGCCCCTGTGGTTCTTCCTCTCAATTCTTCAACTTTCCAACTCTTCAGGGGTCTCCCAGCCGGCAGGCCGGCTGCCGGTGTGGCACCGGCTGGGGAGCCCCTGTATTCTTCCTTCATCTTTTCAACTTCTCTTTTCCTTGGGGAGTCTCCCAGCCGGCTGGCCGGCTGCCGGTGGGACACCGGCTGGGAGCTCTCTGACTTCTCCTTTTCTTTCTCTTCTCTTCTCTTTTCTTCTAAGGCTCAATCTTTTGCTCCGACTCTCCCGCGTTAGTTCCAAGTTCCTACAAAATGGGTCAACACCATAGAATAGGAGGGTCGGGTGCAAAATGCAAGTAGAAGGTATATAAAATCAATGCAAAACGTGGTCAAAACACGTAAAAGAGCAAGAGAATGAGCGACAATTTGGAGACGCATCAATAACCAATTCCATAGTTCGCATAACTACCACCACCTGACTAATGCGAAAATATAACCAACACTCAACTCCCGACCCACGCTTTATATTCCGACACCTAGAGCTCCCTCGCAACCATGATCACCATATTTCCTATAGCAAACTCCATCAATCCCATCAACATAATCACCTCAATATCCATACTACTTCCATTCTTGCTCGTCCTACCCTCTACTTACCACCAAAGTCTCACACCATGTAACTATTCTATCAGATGCTCTTCCCCATAGTTCATCAAAGCTCATGGCTATAATGTTGTCTCACGTATCCTATAGGTATATATCTTTGAATTCACATTCCCATTATCATACTTTGTATCTTCCATAATTCCTTAGTTTCATGTCCCATAACTCTTGTGAATATCAACTTCACTCACTTCAATTCTTCTTGTCTCATTACACTCGACAACATCGCGTAACAACTCAATTCCGTACTCCTACTACCTAGCGCCTTAGTCTTACTATTACCTTCTCATTACTTCCCAAAAATCAAATCCCGTTAGCATATATCAGTAACTTCTTATTCATTTCTTATCCATAATCCTTCTCATCATGTTACTCACTCATACTCACCACCAATAAGTCCACACTTTCAAAAGAAATTACACCTTAATCAACTACACATTTCCTTAATATTTCCATAAGCCATATGCATTCCATTCCTCTACCCTCCCAAAGTACTTACAAAACTAGGTCCGCTATTTGGTAATCCAAATTTTCAAATACAATAACTATGTACAACCCCACATCACGGCATGCATCGATCTACGCTCACTAGACGCCATTAACATCCATACTACTATTTGTCTCTCTACTCCATATATCCTTAACCAACATAACCATTCTTATTCCCCTCCATTAATTCGTGCTAATCCCAAATTGCATCGACTCATGTGTCCCTTTAAACCCTTCATTCTCACATTCCGTAAACTTACCTTACCACCTGACCATATATAATCATCACCAGTATATCACTCGCAATACCTCTCAGAACTTGCGCCTTGACTCAATAACTCATCAATCCCCACTTCTATAAGTCGTATTCAAATACAACCCCATAACCTCCTCACAAACCATACCAATCGTAAGATGATACCCTCCACATTATAAGATCCGACTAACTCAAGCAATAAAACCGTTACATATGCGAAACAATGCATTAATAAGAAGCCAAAGTATACGTGTGCGCATAACCTACGACTCAACCATGTGTAAGGGCATAGCCTCCGCCTCAAAACAACCGCCTAAAGGGGTGCTCGGTCGAGCAAGGGCAGCTCGTACTCGGTCGAGTAAGGGCAGCTCGGTCGAGCTGGGTACGGCTCGGCCGAGCTACACTATTCCAGAAGCTGACCAAAATATGACAAAGAGTTAACTCAGTCGAGTAAGGTCAACTCGATCGAGTTCAGCGTAAACTCGATCGATTTTGCGTCATCTCGGTCGAGTTACTCCCAGTTCTCAACAACGTCCAGTTTTCGTAAAACAGTCATATCTCTCTCGTTTATTTGTCATTTTGGGCGTGTGACCTATCATTAGAATCGTAAGAGGACAAGCTATCACCTCCAATTGGAATCACAACAATATCAGTCTTATAACTCTACTTATGACCAAATAAAGACAGCCCTTCCGTAATCGGACTTCGTACAAATAGAGTTTTCCTAACCAAACAACTTAAGCATCAATAATACATGCAATAACAACTCAATGCTCATAAAAACCAGTATAATAAGTGAGTCTTTATCATACCAACATGTAAATTAACACATATCCACATACTACACATGCTAGAAGTCATATTCATCTTTTCTTACCCCCATTCATATTACCGCATAAACGATTCCTCCATCAATCGCACAATCACATCTATATATTCATGCTCATCTTCTAAGTCAAACACTATTCACATATTTCTACCATCAAGTATAGCCATAATATATGCAATCAACTACTAAACATGTCATGTTATAGCCTACACTATTTCACAACATATGAAGCCAACTTATGCCATTTCCTCACGAACCACAATATGCATATCATACAATAAGGCATAAACACAACACATGCATACACCGATTCCCACGACACACCCCGTAGAGACCGGATCGAAGTTGTATGGGCAACATTGCAGTATCGAAACGTCTCTCAAAACTTTACGGTAGCTCCAAACAATTCCTACCTGAGTTCATTTTATTTAGACACTCTATATTCATTTTGGTTCATTTGTTTTAGGTTCCAGAATCGTTCGATCTGATACCACATTGTAACACCCCAATATATAAGAGTGCCTTACCAAGGACCACCCATGCATATAAGAGCGTTACCATCTCGGTTGCCCGAGGTAGTGAACACCAAACATACGATAAATGGAATGATTTAAATAACTTTAAAGCGTTACAAGGTTCAAAACAAACTCCAACCAAAAGATAAAAGATACAACTGTCTCAAACACTACGGTCAGCTAAGCTAAGAAGACTACTCGTGGTGACATCTCCCATCCAAGCCCGCAAGCAACATCATCAACAAGCTCCATCACCTGCTAAGAAATTGTAAGACAACATCAAGGTAATATATATCACAACAACACAACGGAAGCAACACAATCATCCACCTTTCCTCCCAACTCCATTATCTCACAAGTAATGGTAGGCTATCGCACACCTATGCAAAGATAAATTCCCTAAACACAAATAAATGTAGAAATAAGGGTCGAACCAGAAGGAGACGAGAGTTTGCTAAACAAGTTGTTATGGGTAGAATTCTATCTAGGTTGGTTTAACGATTGTTGGTTGGTTGGGTTTATGAAATAATAATGATAAAAGAAGATGTCTAGGGAAGTCGGGTCACACATGCAAGTTATGTAAATACTAAAGTTAAACATAGGAATTGATAAAAATGATAATTGTTTAGGCTTAAAGATACCCGTCTTACGACATTAGCATGAACCATTAGAATGGGTCCTAGAGGCTCTCGATCTTACTAGGTCACACTACTAACACATGCTAAGTCTAATTAAATTCCGTGCCAAATTAATTAACACACTTAACCAATGCTTAAGGCCTTTAAACAAAGATTAATCATAACGAAACGAGCATGTGATTAGAAAAAATTTATCGATATCAATTTATCCTATTTCAACAATTACAAAAACTATTTATGCATGGTTTACCTTATTCCCTAGACAAAGGAAATTACTCTTTTATGACAAAAGGTAAACTAATGACTAATGATATGAAAAACATAATGATGATGAAATAATAAGAGAAGTAAATTTACCTTAACAATGGAAACGGAAATGTAGAACAATGCAAATAGAAATGACTTGAATATAATTTGGAATTAACTTGGAATGGAAATTGTATTATAAATGCTAAAAGGAAATGTAAACAAACTAATGTAAATTAAACTATTGTAACTAATCTAACTACTAATATTTAGAGAGAAATATATGTAAGAATTGTGTAAAGAGGGTGTGTCCGAATGTCGAATACTGCCTCATATTTATAGTAAAATAGGAGGCAAAACGTAAACAATTGAAGAAGGCTTAGAAACGGTTAACCCCGATCGGGGGCGCCAACTCCGATCGGGGACGTGTGTTTCCGGGTCAAATCTCTTCAATTCGTGATTAAATGCTTGAGGAATCCAATGTTGGTGCTTTAATGCCTTGTTTAAAAGTGCGATTAAGAGCATTAAGAATAGCATCTTAAGAATTTTGGCATCCTATGCTCTTCTTAGCATCCAAAGTTTTCCACCATAATTTTGATCACTTTAGACTTTGACTTGCATTGACTTCATTTTGCATTTCTCATTTCAATCCAACACTTTCTCCATGCAAAACCCATGCCAATTACAACACTTTGTCCAACACTTTACTCTTGACTTAGCCTTGTACTCTAGACTTGCAATATTAGTAGACTTCAGCTCCTAAAAGCTCAAGCACTTACAAAAGATGTCAAAACAAGCAAAGATATAACAATAACAATATTAGCTCAAAAACACTATGATAAGTGCCAAATGACAAGAAAAGTAGAGCTAAATTAAGGGGGTAAAATGTGTAAATTAGGCACTTATCAAGTAACCGACTACACGCTCTACGTGTAGTTCTGCCAGATTTCTGCCGCGACAGGTAATCCACATCGCCAGTGGGGGACCGCAGCCTGACCCACCAAATCCCCTCTCATCACGTGAGCGAACCCAACGTCCTTAATGTGCACATCCCTCTTGGTCGAGAAACGCAAAGAGGCGACAATGGGGCGTGAGACCACCTCTCGCAGTGGCTCACTCAGCCAGAACCATATCACTATCACAATCTCAATCGTATACAATTCTGTCAAAACAACAATATATATAATTACTCAATCAATCAATCATCCAATAACAACAATCAATCAAAAATGGTCATTAAGACCGTCTTAACAGCTGTAAACAATTAACCAATTACGGAAACCCTACCTTTTCGCAATCCAACTCAATCACAAGCAATCAATCGCAAAAGTCCTCCTCTACCAATCCGTCACCTATTATAACATGATCACAATCAATTATCATCTACCAATCAATCATCACAAATTCCCCCAAATTACCCAATTAGGGTTTATAAAATCTAAAGAAGAGAACTACTACAAATCACAAGACTTACCAATTGATCTATGCAAAAGCGATGTAGAACACTACAATCGATCGATCCTCTTAATCCTTGGAGAAAATGATTAGAATAGTTGGAGAAGCAGTAACGTCGTTTAAGGTTTTGTGAAAAGTGTTTGGAAACTGATTAAGAAATGATTAAAGCTGCTCAACCAACCCTTATATACTTCTCCAATTATTTAATCAAAACCGCGGAATCTAACCCGCAGAACCAGCAGCTCGGCCGAGCTACATAGCCACTCGACCGAGCTAGACCAACTAGGCCGAGTCAACGATGACTCGGTCGAGCCACTACACAACAACACCTTCTGTAAAAAGTCGAAATACCCAACCAACCCTGTCAGTCGACCAGCTCGGTCGAGCCAACCCCCAGCTCGGCCGAGCTACTGACTGTCATAAGTCCGTAGCACAAGGGATGGTCGCGCTAGTTGTATGGTTTCCTCTTTTAGGTAAGCCACTTGACCCAGTTCACTACAGCTCCCTCATTGGTGGCCGACGGCTCTTCTCTAGCGGTGTTATGCTCCTCTTACTCCTCCGCGTCAAGATGTTCCTCGTAGGTGTCCGCGCTCTCCACCATGAATCGATCATAGCCACCCTGTAATATCCCGGAAAAAAAAATTAACATTTTATAAATGACTAATATAATATATTTTTATATTGTCCGTTAACACGAAAATATAGATAAGTATCGGAATGACGTTTATACGAGAAATAAATCAAAATTGGGCCTTAGGGGATACGTGTCTGGTAACCAAGTAGATAGAAAACATGGGTTTGATTTACTTTTTAGCCTTGTCATAATATAGATCATGGAGCATGTTCCACGTATAATTCCATAGATGCCCCTAGTTAATCTAATTGGTTGACTCATCTACGCAAATACGAAAACATAGTCAATCACTTAGAAATGATGAAGTTGGGTAAAACCAAAAGAATAAAAAGGGAATTTTGACGAGGGAAGAGACTGAGGTCTTGGCAACAATTCATCATGTGGCTAGATACTTCTTAAGCACTACACTCATTTTATCATCCTTCACGACATGGTATGCTTTCGAGACCCTTCATCGATATAAGTAATTGTTTACATTTGAAATAAGAAATTAGAAATAATCGGTTATATTAGTTTTATTGTTAATTTTATCTATGATTGTTATACCGTCCCATGTTTTAGTTATGTCTCACATGTCATACGGTTAGTGTTGGCATATTCCATAATTGGCCAATTGTAGCATTCAGGATACGATTATTGGTTTAAGATGACATTATTGAGGAATTCGAAACTGTGTACACAGTCGGGGCGTTGGCTCCATATGAACAAAATGGGCAACATTGGCATTGGAATGTTGGCTCCATATAAACTGTAAGAGGGCATTGGCTCCATGTTAATTAAAGAGCAGCGTTGGCTCCAGGGATGTTGGCTCTAGACTGGGGCATTGGCTCCATATGAACAAAAGGGGCAACATTGGCATCGGGAATGTTGGCTCCAAATAAACTATAAGAGGGCGTTGGCTCCATGTTAATTAAAGAGCAGCGTGGGCTCCAGGGACGTTGGCTCTAGACTCGGGCGTTGGCTCCATGGAAAATACGTAATGTCAATCTCTTCAGTAATGGTATACCGGCATTAATGTGAATTGTATATATATCTTGTTGGTATGGTAATCATTTAATGTTTTTGGGATAGCGGGTTGGTCATGGAAGGGAATACTGTATTCTGGTAAATTATTATATTGTGTGGTACACGGTAATAAGGAGAAGTCTTATTGAATAAAGGATATGACATAAGGTCGGTTGAGGGAACTAGAGTCATACTCAGCCTGTGGTTGGCTGATTCCGTTACGTTCACTCTTTTTCAGGTACATGTATCCAGGAAGGTCAAGTGTGACGAATTTCATGTAGAAGATAAGAACCATAAAATGTACTCCCTCCGTCCTGGTCATTTGTTATCTATTTCCATTTTGAGGTGTTTCAGTGAATAGTTATCTATTTCCTTATTTGGTCATTTTTTGTGGTCATCTTTTGTGGGCATATGGGGTTATAGATTTTGTGTGGTCTAAATTCACTCATTTCTCTTTCTTTAATCTTTGTGCCAAAAGTAATAGATAACTATTGATCGAGACGGAGGGAGTATAGTTTATAATTATAGAGTTATTAGTTTTAGCTTTACAAGTTTATTTATTTTATTGTATAAGCCTTGTATTTTCCGGAGGGGAAATACGGCGGTGATGCCCTATAATTTCGCTGCTGTCTTTTGTTAATAAAAAGAGCTATTTGAGCTGCCTGCTTGCTTTTCGGGGCGTTACACACCCCAGTATTGGCTACCACCTTCTTGTTCAAATTTGCTCTCATGATGAAAACCACCGTCGCCACCGCTCCCACCAAGGCCTCAACTCCCAAACTCCACGGCTCCCGTGGCCACTCCGGAGGTACCCTCTCTAAGTCCACCTCCTTGGGAGGGGTTGCCAAACTGGGTCCAATAGCTAGGTCGTTGGGCGGGTCTCACACCCCGGTTCCACGCTATCTCATGCATGTCTCTCAACACCAAATCGGTGTTCACCCTATTAATGAGGGCCGACATAGGGTAGTTGGACTCGTAACTTGTGAATTGGTTGGGTTTGGCCCAAATTCCCGGCATAAGGTGTAGGCATTTGGATAGGAAAGGATACCGACGCTCGACCGGGAAAAATACGGGGTGATGGAGGTAGAGGTGGAGTAGCTCTTTCAACGGTAGTGTCATCGATGTCAAAGGTGAGGTTGCCCGGGATGATAAAACGTTGGCCACGTGGGAGAGGTGAATCCATTGGGTCCAAGGGTGTGGTTGAGGGTAGGTTCTCATTGGGAAGTTTCATGTACGAAGGGTCTTCCACCTGCCAAGAATAGGTTTTGTCATCCTCCTCGATGACCCAAGAGTTATCCTTCAACAAAGCAAGATCAAAATACACGACCTCATACAACATAGGTCCATCCGCGTCCCTCGGCAGGTAATCAAGCAAGTTCTTGGCCAAGCGGGTTATCAAGGCTCCACAATCTAAGGAGCACTTGTCCGTGTCGGTGAATCTCTCCAAGGCAAGGCACACCATGGAAATGACATTGACGCGGAAATTCTTGTCACGTCGAGGGTTAAGGTAGGAGCTTAAAAGTATCACCTCCGTTGAGTTAAGCTTACTCGGGTCCTTCCTCCCGTAAAGGAGGTTGGTTGAAGAGCGCACAAAGACTTTAAGGACGGTGTCCTCAATGTCACTCGCTTTCATGGTGCTCACACTAGTCTTGCCCTTTATTGTATAGAGGTGAAAGTATTTCGCGGCCTTCATGCCCTTATCGATCTTATCATGGTAACCATCTACTCGTCTACTCACTCCGAAACGGTCCGCAAGGTCGTCACAAGATATGGCAAAAGGTGTGTTTCGAAGCGTAAAGCTTACGGTATGGTTACGGGCATTGTAGGTGAAGGAACTCAAGAACTCAAGAGTGAAGTTGTGGTAGCTCACCTCCGCTAAATTGTACAATCCCTCCAACCCAAGTCCCGTGAACATTGCATGAGCTTGGTCCTCTAACCCCAAGGCTTGTAGGGTACTCTCCGACATAAACTTTGTCGCGGCCGTCCTCCTAGTGGCCAACAACTCGAACTTACTCCGGTGGGCTTCACTCCCAAAGGCTATGGCGGGGTAGCCCGGAAGGGTGATGGCGAGTGGTGCTTCTTGTTGATTTTGTTGTTGGCGGTTGTTCTCTCCACCTCCACTCCTAGTGTTCCTCGGCATGCTACAATGTAGGAAGACATCACAAACACGGAAGAGGAAGGTAAGGATTGACTTGTGTCACCTTGGATGGAAATTTGCCTTAAGAGTATTTGAAGATTGACGTTGTGAAAGGGGAAGGGACAAGTTCCCTTAAAGAAAATAATTGAAGTCTTGGTGTAACGAAATCGAAAGCTAATTTTGACACAAGATTGTAAAATGCTCAAAATTTCGACATGTTTGTTTTAAAGAATAACTCGGAGGACAATTTTACTTGGAGTATTTCCACATTTGTTTCCCAAGTAAACATCATGTATAAAATAACCTGGTATGCCCAAGAAAATTTAGTATGGTTCAAATGTCTACGGCAAATTCCAGGTAAATTAAGCACTTCAAAACTACCAAACTTGTAAACGTTCTAAAACGGAATATCTCCCTAACACTTGGCTCCACAATTCATCATCATCATCAAAGATTTGTTTCCAAAGTAAACAATACTGAATGTCAGTGTGGTTTCTAACTCGTCTTTGAAAGAAATTTTGAAATTATCCAAACTCTTGAAATGCTTTCAACTTTGAGCGACTTATGTTTTTAAGAAACATTTTTGGGTGTTTAAAATGTGATAAAACTGTGTGTCTTGCAAAATAAATCTTCTTTCACAATAAGTCACTCTCTATAAATAAGTCTTTTATTACTTTTTCTATTTATGGTATTGTTTATGGCTCTCATGAACTTTACCATTTATGCATTGCAAAAATTGAACCAAGTTTCGTGAGTGTGCAAACCAGATTTCTTGCATGAGGAGAACCGACTTGCATAAGGAGTTCGAGTTTCTTGCTCCAGGATCTCGAGCTGACTTGCAAGAGTAATCCAATCAACCTTTTAACATTATTTTATCACTTGGACACAAAGTTGTATAGTGTATTGGCGCTCCTCATTTACATATGTCGATCGAACATTAAAAATAGTATGCTTATTTCACATTTAAAACCAAGATTTTCCAAATCATTAATCGAGTAAACTATGCAAAATTGTGTTTATCATTTACATTTAGTCGTGTTTTGCAAAATTGTTTTTAAAGTCTTCAAAAGAGTTAATTCGTCGCACCAAGACATTTATTTTGTTCAATTATCTTTTCTTAGATCTTAAAGGAATTTTTCCCTTCAATTGTGTGAGCAACTTGAGATTCGTGATTCTTGTAATAAATTGAGATAGAATTACTCTAATAAGCAACTAAGTTTTATTGAGGATTAGCCTTAAGTGAAGTCTTTTGCGGAATATCCTTAAGCGAAATCTTTTGGGGTAGTAGCTTTGAGCAAAAGTCATATCACGGAGTAGCTCTAACCAAACACGTACAACTGGAGTAGGTTTGCGAGTTGTCTTATTGTAAAGGGTTTAGTTGTTTGAGTAAATTTCTAAAGAAAGCAATAAAATAGCGCTGGACGTGCGTAGGTTCCGGATTAGGGGATCATGAACAAGTTTTATGGAAAATGGGTGAAATACCTATTCTACCCCTAGAATTATAAAAAGTTGAGACAATAATATTATGGTGTGGGAGGGGATAGTTAACAATTAATATTATATTTCGGGGCAATATTAGAGTATAACCTTTTTCATCACAAAATTTTGAAAAGGTGGCAATTATTTTGGAATAAATTTGAGAAAAAGAGGAAATTAAAATTGGGATAGAGAGAGTACAAAAAAAGAATATACTAATACAGGGGATTAATATTAGTTTTCATATCATATGGGTTGAAGAGTCGAGGTAGTGGATTGTAGAGGTGATAAATAGGTTAATCAGGTCAGGTTTGGTCTGTCATTTTGGATCTACCAGACACATCGGATCAGGTCGAGTAAACTAGGTAGAGTAATTTTGGGTTTCGGGTCAGTTTCGGATGTCAAGTTGTTGAGCACTTTCGGGTTTGGGCCAACTCGTGTTGGGTTAGTTCGAATTGGGTAAATTTCGGGTATGAATCCTTTTGTGTCGAGTCATTTAAGGGTCAATGGTAAAACACTTTAATTTGTATTAATGTGACTAAGAAACATACAACCAATAAACCCTTTATTTAATGTGTTGAAACATAATATTAACATGGCTTAATACCTGATCCGGGTCGGGTGCTGAAACCCTTTATTTAATGTGTTGAAACCCTTTATTTAATGTGTTGAAACATAATATTCAAATCGGCTCATTTACAAGTCGGGTGCTTTTGTACAGGGTGGCCATGGTCCTTGGGTTCAAAGTTTGGGCCTATAACACCCCCATATACCAAGGCCCCTTACCATGGACTGGCCTACCATATAAGGATACTACCATCTCGGTTGCCCGAGGTAGTGTACATCAAAAGGTAACAATAAGGACAATTTATTAAAGTGAAACAACGTTTAAAGGTTACATCGTCAAACTGTCTCAAAACCATAACCGTAAAGCCATACAACTGTCATAAACCAAAACTGAAAACTGGAAACTAAGTGGAAGCTATAACTGAGGTACTAGACTCGGCTTTGTCCTCTCCATCAGACTCTAGCATCATATCAACCTGCTAACAGCTGCTCACCACCCCCGATGGATCATAGCAGGTCAAAGACAACACAAACGGGGTCAACAATCATAAACAACCGTAACTCAACGATGCAACATAAATATTAACAGCAGCAGAATAAGTCATTCACATATAATCCCTACAGCCAAATACTCAACGCAACAAGTATCCTTCAGCCAGTGACACATCCTCGTCACCTCAACCACTCATCGCAACAAGTGCACCCAGGTCAAAAATCTGCACATCCTCCTTGTGATGGGAGTCACAAGGAGCGAACAAGGGGCGTGGACCATCTCCCAAACAAGGACTCACTCAGCCGGAACCGTTATTCAGCCGGAACATTCATATAATACATCAATGCTAGAAATCATGTCATACTTGCAATCATATAATCAATCCCAGCAATTAATCAATACAACATCGTCTCAAATATGAAATACTGAGTAGGGAAACCCTACCTGATAGCAAATCCGTAATCAAATCACAGTCAAGCAGCTAGAATGGTTCCTCTACGAAATCACCACCTAACAATTACGATTCATATAATCAAAATAACGCCCTAATAGCTTTCATGTGAATCTTACCGATTCTAACATAATTATGCAGTACAAAGTATAATTCTAGGAAACTTACGAAATAAGCGAAGGCGAAAGGCGGAGATTCGGACTCTCTCTTGACTTAGGATTGATTAGGAATGATTTAGAGTTCTTGTGAAAAGTAAAGAAACGTAAAATTGTATCTGATGAAGTGACTCTCCCATTTATAATTCTAAATCATTCTTAGTCAAACCTAATCCGGTTCGCCTAACCCGACGGCCGACTCGGACGAGCTACAGTGTCACTCGACCGAGTACTCGATACTTGGCCGAGCTGTTCTGTACTCGGTCGAGTACACACTCGGCAGGAGACACCAGCACACTGGTCACAAAGTCTACTCGGTAGAGTAGGCACTATTCGGCCGAGTATGTACTTAGCAGAAACGGGGTATTACAGTCTTCCCTACTTAGAAATGAACTTCGTCCTCGAAGTTCAACTCATACCCGCAACAAAACAAAACATCTGGTGTTCGACACTTGTATAACACAATATCTAATACCTCATAACTCATACTTACCCCAACCAACTCTTTCGAAAGCAACATAAAACTAATCCTACTAGCTTAAAACATGTATAAAATAAGATGCGACCATCTCCTACCCCCCTTAAAAGAATAAGGTTACGTCCTCGTAACCAAACATACCTCGTCAAAAAGATGTGGGTACTTCTCGCGCATAGCATCCTCAGCTTCCTACATAGCTTCTTCCATCTCGTGATTAGACCACACCACCTTAACAATTGTAGTTTCACCATTCCTTGTCTTTCTAACCTTACGATCCAAAATCTTCGTTGGTAGCTCCTCATAAGTTAGAGTCTCATCAAGCTCAATAGTTTCAGGTTCTAACACATGTGACGCATCAGGATTATACTGTCGTAGTTGTTATACGTGAAACACGTTGTGAACTCTATCATGTGCAGCTGGCAAGGCAAGTCGGTAAGCCATCTCGCCAACTTGATCAAACACATCATACGGTCCGATGTACTTCGGACTCAGCATTATTCTTTTGCCGAATCGCATTACAGTGCGCATTGGTGAGACTTTCAACAAAACTTTGTCACCTGACTGAAAATCAACATGTCTGCGATGTGAATCTGCATAACTCTTGAAGATTCTATCCAAGGCAAAATACTTAAGAGGGGGGGGGGGTGAATTGAGTATTTAAAAACTTTTGCCCACTTTTTATTTTTATATCTATTTAATTAATTACGTAAATTTTATCGATTAAACTTTTACTAATTAACTAATTGATGGTAAACGTAAAGAAAAACGAACGAAACGGAAAAACAAAAGAAAGACACACAAGGGTTTTGAAGTGGTTCAGCCTCACACGTCGAAGCCTACGTCCACTATTCTCGATTAATAATTTTAATACCTTTCTCCGGATTACAAAATTACTAACCCACTCGTACAACTAACTCTAGTTGTAACTCAATTTGATCTTAAGTTACTAAGAAAGTATTTGATTGCTCTTCTAAGTGTTCACACAATTGAACGGATAAGAAGCAATATGAAATACTATTATCTCGTAACGTAACTCAAAGAAATAATACGCAATTAAAAGCACAACTTTTCGCAAGATATTTTTCAACGCAAAACAATTAAAACACTTGAATAGAATTTTGACTCAAATTGTTTGCAAGGGAATTTTATATTTCGAAAAGTTTATTTTATATGAAATTGTTCATGCGTATTTATAGTAGAGATGGGACGTAGGGTTTAGTCGAAACCCTAGCCCTAGTCGTCTAAAGGATGGTTTATTTTGCAAGAAATAAATCTTATTCCTTTCATTATTTTAACCCACGAGATAATTAAATTAAGTAAGCAAGAAAAATAAAATCTTATCTTCCCTTAATTTAATCGTAAGAATATTTCGACTAAGTAAACAAATTATATCTGATAATATTTTTAGATACACGAATATCTTGTAGAAATATTATCTAGGTTTAATTATGTAGATTACTTGTGCTAGAGAACTTGTGAACCAACGGCTCAAAGCCACGGCCGAAGCTCATGACCGAAACCCTAGGCCACCGTCCAACTAGGTCGAAAAATCCAACTCTTGGATTAGGGTTAGGTCAAATAACTTAGTAAACCCTAGGTAGCATGACGACTCATAAGCCGTTTTACTAACCAATAGGGAAATGTAAATTATTTATTATAATGACCCATATTACATCTCCATTACTAACACACATGATTTTGAAATATATTTAAAGAATTTTACCTTTTGAAAAAAGATTTTTAAACTATTGAAATCGTGCCTTTAAATGCGACCTAACGTTATAGCAAAACTAGCCATAACATAAGCTTGTCAAGTAAAGTCATACACGTAATAACTATAACTTTACTTTCCAACATTACTTCTTAAAGTACCGTTACTCGATGGATGTCCTATACTAGCTAATCTTCCTTGAGATCTTCAATAGCAGGTTTATCTCTTGTTGTGATCATAAGCACTTCACCTTGAGCTTCTTTATAGACTTGATCGAGTCTTTGCTTGAGTGATCCTCATACTTGAAACTTTGTTACGGTTAATATGACGCATTAAGAGTTCTTAAATGTCATAGTTCAAGCCGCTATGCCATTACTTGTACAATGCTTCACAAATCGACTTTGTAATCTTCACCTAATCTATTAAGGACTAAACAAACGATTACAAGCAAAGTTATATATAAAGTAAAGTACATGACTTAGTCATTATCAAAACACACATTCATATAGTCCAACAACTCTTCTGCCGGTCCTGAGCTGCTTTCATTTTATGCCTGATCATCTTTATTTGTTCAACCATATCTTGTACCATTTGTGGTCCTAAAACCACAGCTTCAGCACTGTCGTCCCAACACACTGGACTTCGACACTTCCTTCCGTACAAAGTTTCGAATGATGCCATACCAATGCTCGTATGGTAACAGTTATTGTATGAAAACTCAATCAAGTCGAGTCTCTCCTCCCAAGTTCCGCCAAACTCGATCACACAAGCTCGCAACATATCCTCTAGAGTCTTGATCATCCTCTCAGTTTGACCGTCTGTCGCAGGATGAAATGTTGTGCTCATCTTTAAAGTAGTACCCATCAATTCCTGCAACTCTTGCCAAAACTTAGAGATAAATCGCGCATCTCTATCCGATACAATATATTTTGGTACACCATGCAGTCGCACCACATTCTTTTTATACCCGTTAGCTAGCTGAACTTTACTCCAAGTATCTTTCATCGGAATAAAGTGAGCTGACTTCGTCAGTCGATCAACTATCACCCAAATCATGTTATTACCTTGTGGAGTTCTCGGTAATCCCACGATAAAGTCCATCGATATAGATTCCCACTTCTATTCAGGTACCTCAAGAGATTGAACCAAACCTTGCGGTCTTCTTTGCTCACCTTGACTCGATGACAAGTCAAACACCTAACCACAAACTCAGTGACCTCTTCACTCCAGGCCACCAAAAGGTCTTCTTAAGGTCTTTATAAAGCTTGTCACCACCCGGATGCACTGAATAAGGAGTGCAATGAACTTCAATCATAATTGCTTTTCTAATCTCGGTATCGTTAGGTACGCAACATCGTCCATCGAAACGAAGACTGCCGTCATCATGAATAGAACATCTTGAGTTATCTGTGCCATTCAACTTTCCTTTCCACTCTACAATCTTAGGATCAAGTAACTGCTTCTCTCGAATATCATTGTAAAGCTCTGGTTTGATCAACAAGTCACCAACTGCATCTCCCTTCCGAATCATATGAATTCCCATCTTTCTTACCTCATCTCTCAGCTGCATCAAAAATAATCTAGTGCATAAGGAATGTACACTCTTCCGACTCAATGCATGAGCTACTACATTGGCCTTCCCTTCGTGATACACTATCTTCATATCATAATCACCAATCAGCTCCATCCATCTTCGCTGCCTCCTGTTCAGCTCCTTATGAGTGTAAATGTATTTCAAGCTCTTGTGATCCGAAAACACCTTAAATATCGCTCCGTAGAGGTAATGTCTCCAGATTTTGAGAGCAAAAACTACAGCACCCAGTTCAAGGTCATGCTTGGGATAGTTCTCTTCATATGGTTTCAGTTGTCTCGAAGCATAAGAAATCACTCTCCCATTCTGCATCAAAACACAACCCAAACCATTCTTAGAAGCATTTGTGTAGAATTCAAAGTTCTCACTCCCTTCTGGTAAAGCTAAGACAGGAGTTGTTGTCAAACGTTCCTTCAAAGTCTGAAACGCTGTCTCGAAGCTCTCATCCAAGCAAAATCTGGTATCCTTCCTCATCAATGCTGTCAACGGTCTCGCAATTGCTGAAAAATCTTTCACGAACCTCTGATAGTAACCTGCCAAACCCAAGAAACTCCGAATTTCTGCCACATTTTTTGGTGCTTCCCAGATCGACACCGTCGAAATCTTACTTGGATCAACCGAAACACCTTCCTTTGAAATGATGTGACCCAGAAAGTCTACCTTGATCCAGCGAAAACTCGCACTTAGACAGTTTAGCATAAAGGTTTGTTGTCGCGTAACTTTTGCAAAACTAACCTCAAATACTCCGCATGCTCCTCCTTAGTCTTAGAGTAGACTAAAATGTCATCAATGAACACTACAACGAATTGGTCCAAGAACTCACTAAAGATCCGCTTCATCAAGTCCATAAACACTGTCGGCGCATTAGTCAACCTGAAAGGCATCATCACATACTCGTAGTGACCGTATCTCGATCTGAAAGCTGTCTTAGGCACATCTTCGTCACTAATCCTCAGTTGATGGTAACCGAACCTCAAATCAATCTTCGAGAACACTCCATCTCCGCTTAGATTATCGAGCAAGTAATTTATTCTTGGCAACGGATACTTATTCTTCACAGTTACATGGTTCAAGTCACGGTAGTCGATGCACAGTCTCATGCTATCGTCCTTCTTCTTAACGAACAAGATCGATGCTCCCCAAAGTGATACACTTGGTCCAATGTATCCCTTCTTCAGCAGACCCTCCAGTTGCTTCTTTAACTCTTCTAATTCTTTCGGCGCCATACGGTATGAAGCCTTAAATATCGGTCCAGTCCCTGGCTTTAGTGTAACACCCCCATATACCAAGGCCCCTTACCAGGGTCTACCCTAGCATATAAGGATGCTACCATCTCGGTTGCCCGAGTTAGTGAACATCATAGATAACAATAAGAGACAATTTATTATAAAAATTCAACGTTTAATGTTACATCAAAACTGTCTCAAAACCAACAAAACCAAAACAACTGTCTAAAACTGAAACTCAAACTAAAACTGAGCGGAAGCTACAACTGTAGAACTAGACTCGATTGTGTCCCTTCCATCCGACTCCATCAACATGATCACCTGCTACAAGCTGCTCACCACCCCCGATGCAACATAAACAATATCAACAGCGGAAGTCAATTATTCATTCTCAATCCCTTCAGCCAGATACCCATCGCAACAGCTATCCATCAGCCAGTGACACGGCCTCATCACCGCAGCCACTCATCGCAACAAGTGAAAACCCTAGGTTCATTAATATACACATCCTCCTTGTGATGGGAGTCACAAGTAGCTATCGAAGGGCGTGGACCATTTCCCATATGGACTCACACAGCCGGAACCGTTATTCAGCCGGAACAATCATACAGTACAATTGATACCAGTAATCATATCATGCAATCAATCTCAGCAGTTAATCAATACAACATCGTCTCAAATGAATTACTGAGTATGGAAACCCTACCTGATAGCAAATCCGCACAAGCACAAGCAAGCAATCGGCTAAAAGGGCTCCTCTACGAAGTCACAACCTAATACATACAATCAATCAATCAATCAATTTGTGCCCTAATCGTGCTCTCATGTAAAACTCTACCGATTCAATTATAATTACAAGAACGATAAATAGATCTAATAAAACTTACGAGATTGTGTCGGCGAAAGGCGAAGATCCGGATTCTCTCTTGACTCAGAAGTAATTAGGAATGGTTTAGGGTTTTGTGAAAGCAGTAATCGTAAAACTGTAACTGATGAACTCACTTGTCCTTTTCTAATAATTAACCATTCCTAATTAATTCAAGTCGGTTCGCCTAACCCTTCGGACATACTCGGTCGAGCTACAGTACTACTGGCCGAGTACTCACTACTCGACCGAGTGTTTCTATACTCAGTCGAGTACACACTCGGTAGACCTTCTGCCAAATAAGTCACAACGTCTACTCGGCCGAGTAGACACTATTCGGCCGAGTAGACCCTTAGCAGAAAACGAGGTATCACATTTAGATCAATGCTAAAGTCGATATCTCGGTTCGAAGGTAACCCCGGTATCTCTTCAGGAAAGACATCCACGAACTCTTCCACAACTGGTATTTCCGTTGCTATCGGTATCTCCGATCGGTTATCTCAAATGTGGCAAATGTGTTGGAGTATGTGTTCTCAACAATAGTGCGATCACGTAATTATCACGAAATTACTTAAAACTCATAATTGGAATACGCAAGGGATGATTCAATTATATAAGTCAACTCACCAACATTAATCGGTAATGATTGGCTAACTAGAGTTTGACATTACTGTCGTTTGACGGTGGTGGTCAGTTGATCCCTTTAGGTCACACCTATAGGACGATTCCCAAACCATCGAGTTAATTAATTATATGACGATATAGATTAATT
>JAGPOY010001007.1:4244-19313 GCA_018983105.1 Silene uniflora
GAAATGTAAAATCGAATCGGCTTGTTAACACCCCTAATTCTACAGCACTCTCGGGTCCTGATAAGTGGTTAGGGCTCGCCCAATTCCCTCACACAAACGTGCATCGGTGCATGTCTGACTGACTGCAAACCTCACTCTCGTAGCCACCTTAATCCACATTTTTCTCAAATTTAAGATCCATTAACAACAAAACCTGCTACTTACTAATCTCAATGAAATCTCCTTAATAACACACTACTTTTTCCACAAAAATCATCTTACGAAGAACATCAAGATCGCAACAATGGCGTTTTGGTGGCCATTCTTAGTCCTTGGATTAGCTTACGCTATTTGCAAGTTCCTCTTAATGCTCATTCCTCCTAATGTTCCTTCTATCGACGTCGATGTTTCCGACGGTTTGCGCGCTTTCTCTCTCCTCCGCCATTTTTTTCTCTCTTTAATTGTTTTGAGCTGTTAATTCGTCGATTTTTTGACTTATTGTTGTGTGATTGCAGTTGTTGATGACGGAAATCAGACTAAGGATAACAGCTTCATCTATGTAAGTTGCTTTAATTTTGTAAAATTCTGTTGATTTTAGCTTTAATTGCTGTAATTTAAGCTCGATGTTCTTGACTATTATGTTAATCGTTGAAATGTTGATTCGAATTAATTTGTGTTAGTTAGTTATGATTTTATTTGAATTGAATGTGGAAGCATTAGCGCGCAATCTTGTAGCGATTTTTTCCGCAAATTAGAGCAATTACGCTTCGATTATCTTCGAGAGACTTGAAGTTATTATGATTTAGCTTTAATTTCTTTAATTTAAGCTCGATGTTCATGATAATTATGTCAATTGATGAAATGATGATTCTATTTTATGTGTGTAGACTGTAGGTTAGTTATGATTTTATTTGAATATAGTGTGGAAGCATTTGCGCTCAATCTCGTAGTGATTTTTTTGCTGAAATTGGAGAAATTACGCTTCGATTATCTTTGAAGGAATTGCAATTTTTATGATTTTAGTGTCAGTGTCTTAATTTAAGCTCGGTTTTCGTGATTATTATACCGGGCGATGAAAGTTGATTTTATTTATATGTGTTAGTGGAGTATTTGTTTGAATATTAATGACTAGAATTGGAGCAATTAAGCTTCTATTATCGTAGGACTTGCGATTTTGAGGCTGATAAAATGTAAATTCTCCAGAAATAGCTTTGAATATGAATTGGAGAAGAACACTCGAAGCTAAATAAAAGAGATTTTTTAGTATGATAAATTAATGAGATTTACAGATGTAAGTTCCTTGTCTATAAGAAAGGAGTAACAGACGGAGTGTCTTATTTAATCAAGATAACAAACTAGCTTCAACAACCTAAGTAACCAATTCCAACTGACTGTTAGTATTTGCAACAGAGACCGCCTTGCTTGATGATATTGTCTCGCTTGAATTCGTACTTTTGTTTGAATTCTAGTTTCTGGTTTAGGTTTACATAGCTATCTCTGAAGGAATTGCAATTTTGAGGTCATCTGATACCGTTTCGTTCTTAAATTTGTGCTGTTGTTTGCACTCTAGTGGTTTTAATTTAGGTTTATGTAGTTATCGGTTCTAATGATCTATTTCATTCTTTAGATGTGTAGATGAGTTGTATTCCCCCCATTGCCAAAATATCAGAAAAATAGGGGATGAACAGTAGTGTTTAGGGGATCTTATAGCTAGAATCCTAGAAGTTACTCGCTTTTCTGCATCTCTGACAAAACATATTTAGATTGGATTTTTGCTGGACTTGAGCCACTATGACTCAGGCACTGCTGTCAATTGAATTGCTGTTTTGAAAAGGTGTATACATGGTATTAAATCTCGGTTTGATAGCTGATATCAGCGTGGGTCGTTGCCACCTGTTTTCGATCAGTGCGGTGGTGCACCTTATATGCGAAGATAAATTGCTTTAGATTTTTTCGAATTAACTACGTTGTAGGCTTGCAGTTATCTCAATTGTTCTAATAATTCATCTACTCTGCTGTCTAATACTGATGTGTGGAGTTTATGAGCAGATACCTACAAGAGGAAGGCAGACAGACAAAGTGCAATGCTATGAGCCTGCAACAATGAAATACTTGGGATTTTTTCCGGCATTGAAGCCAGATGAGGTCTGTGTTATTCTTAAGCTTTTGTAGATTGGTCTTCATGTATCATTTTGAATATGTACTTCCCCTACCAAAGTCAGAATTTGAATATGTTCTTTCCCTACCAAACTCAGAATTTGAAATGTTCTCTGAGGTGAAATTTGAGGGGATTTATTGCGGTGTATAAACTATAAATATGAGCTCATACAATCTTTCGTCCTTTGCTTTTGAAGTATTTACAAGCGAAAATGCCAAACCTTTGACTATTAATGTTATGAACAACATACATTTGTCAGATGTGTAAGAATTCCTTGTAGATGTTTAGTGGAATAATTCCAGATTTCATTTTCTTTTATGCCATGAAAAAGTATGCTTGTTATAGGTGGGTGAGCTGAATTTTGTCAACAAGAAGTTGGAATGGTTGATAAAAGAAAAATTAATATAATAGCCTAAAATTTAGTGGGATGTAAGCTGTTTGCCTGAATCCTAGTTTCAATACGTCTGTTTTGACAACGATTGGGCATAATAGTACTCCGTAAGTGTTAGGCCCTAGGGATTAATACCTAACTGCGATGACATACCAGCTCTATCTGTTTTTCAGGTTAGAGAACGTGTTGCACAAGCAAGAAAAGCACAGAAAACATGGGCTACCAGCAGCTTTAAGCAAAGACGGCAGTTTTTGCGTATACTTTTAAAGTACATCATTGAACATCAGGACCTCATTTGCGAGTAAGAAATCCTTTCATTATACTTCACTCATTTTATTACAGTACGTTAATTCTTGGTATATAAAGGTATTTTGTTGCTTGTGGCTATGGATATACAGTGGCTTTAAAGTTCAACCAATAAAATTTCTTGCTCCTAGTCATGGACTCATGGTTCAAAATCTCGGTATTGGTTGTAGTCACAGTAGCGGTATAATCGGTCCTTAATCGGCCGTCACGTATGAGTCACGGTGATTTCTGGGGTGATATCTCGTATTGGTCGAGTGAAAATCCGATACAACTTGGCCAATACGACTCGACCAAGATTTTCAACTATGCTCCTAGTTGCATATTTGGATACAACAGTATACCATGATTTGAATACGTTTATCAATCTTATTGATGCTTACAGAACGTGAATAACACCCAATGTTACGTTCTTGTGTATCCATTATAGTACAAGTTATTATTACTTCCTAGCCTCCTTGAATTTTTCATGTTTGTGAAATGTTGTAGATTTGTGATCGCCTTTAGTCCTTGGTTGTAGATTTTTCTTTTGTGATTTTCCAAACTGTTTGAAGTTTCCGGCTTCCTTTTAGCTTATAACTCTTAAGCTTTATACGGAGTACTACTGTATCATGTTACTGCAATCATGTTTTGCAAATCTGCATGGCAAATGATGTCATAATCTTAGATTTTTTTCTTTAATAATCTTGAAGGATCTCATCTCGTGATACTGGAAAGACAATGATTGATGCATCACTGGGAGAAATTATGACTACATGTGAGAAAATCACTTGGCTTCTTTCGGAGGGGGAAAAATGGTTAAAGCCTGAATACAGGTATCTTCCTTAGTTCCTTTAATACGAGCATCTTTGTTATACTGTCCGAATAATTTCCATGCATGTCGTAGATCACCTTTTTGGTTTTTTTCAGTTTTTGTACTACTTTTCCTATTGTTTGGTTTTCCAAAGGAAGCTTGGATTACATTTGCTTTTATGAGTTTATACTTGCTGATTTGTCAATCCTTTCTTCTGTTCCCCAACTGAACATTTATCTATCGCAGCTGTGCAGTTGACTTAATATTAGTCACCAAGAGACTTTAAATTGCCTTTACAATCAGCAGTCCCATAAACCGCGACCTCCCCTCTATCCCCATCCTCCCTAGGTAAAACTGAGCGGGCATTGCCAGAAATAGCGACCTCGCCCACCTGGTTTACAAAGGAAGTCTACTGTTGAACAACATCCTTATAAAACAAACACAATATTATGTGGAGCGGTTTATGCTACGATGCTGTTATTAGTAATTGCATTATTTGCCTTGCATCAACAGTTGTCAAATAGTATTGTAAATTTGTAGGCTCTTTGATTTCAGGACTTTAAAACAAATCCGTACACAGCTGTTCATCCAGTATTCTCACGTGGATCCCCACTTAATTAAATAAACCTTTATGTTTTTGGATTTCAGGAGCGCTGGAAGGTCAATGATTCACAAGAGAGCCAAAGTAGAATTTCATCCTTTAGGGGTTATCGGTGCTATAGTCTCGTGGAATTATCCATTCCACAACCTCTTCAATCCAATGCTCGCTGCTATCTTTTCTGGAAATGGTGCTGTCATCAAGGTATTTAAGCTTACAATTTTATTTATTTCAAGACTCAAACTATGTGCTGAAGCATTTTGCTGTCCACAGTTGTGGTCATTTCTTATATGCTTATGCAATACTTCGCTTTGCGAGAGTGGCCAAGGTTTTTGGTGACTCCAGAATATGAGATTCTGTGGCCGATTTGTGCTCATGCTGGCCTTCAGGACCTGATTTGCTGGTCCTAGTACTCTCCAGGATTGCAAATTTCTAGCAACAGTAATGGCGCGAAACTGTGGTTGATTTTTGTTCTTGTTATCAAAAAATTTCAGTATCTGACTTTTGAATGTGGTCTACATTTTATCATATGCTTTGGTTCATGGTCCATACTTATCAAAATGACCATTGGACTTATTGTGCATTTTATTGGTGATTGACCTGATGTAAAATTTCTTCTTCTTCTACTTTTCTGGGAAAGGATACTTATCATACGCATTCTACTTGTCAATTTGAAAGTAATTTTGTATCTGCCGTAGGTTTCAGAACACGCTAGTTGGTCTGGATGTTTCTATTTCCGGATAATTCAAACAGCATTGGCTGCTGTCGGTGCTCCTGATAATTTGGTTGATGTAATCACAGGGTATGCCTGAATCCTGATCTTGTTCTTTCTGTCCCCTTTCTATAGCACGGTTATCATTGAATTTTAGTTTGTGATTTAAACTCCCGTCACTTTGCCAGGTTTGCTGAAACAGGGGAGGCATTGGTGTCATCAGTTGATAAAATCATTTTCGTAGGGTCACCTGGTGTGGGTAGGATGGTATGTTTCAGAACTCAATTCTACCCATTTCCTTCTGTTCAGTACTTGTGTAGAGGATTTTTACATAGTTACCAGGCTAAATGTATGTTGTATGGGCTAAGCATTTAATCATTGCTTCGCAACTGTGCTCCAAAAATTCTGCTGATAAATTCATATTATCGACTTAGCTGGTTCCCATTATAATGATAGGCAGGCTGTCAATTTCAGGAGCATCTTTTATTTCTTAAAATATTTGTTAAGGCATTAAAATTCTTGGATCTACGCCGTGTGTCGAAACATATTCTTTCTATTTTCTAGTGCTCAAACCAAGAAATATTATTTGTTAAATGACTTCTGTTTCTGTGGAGTACTTATCAATGTATTGGCTTCTAAACAGATAATGAGAAAAGCTTCTGAGACGCTTATACCAGTTACTCTGGAGCTTGGTGGCAAAGATGCATTTATTGTCTGTGAAGATGCAGATGTAGAACATGTAAGTGCTTTTCAGTTCTATATTTTTGTATTATATATTCTTATGAGCCAGGAGTCCTATTCTGGTCGATTTGCCTTTGTTTTGACGTGTAATCTTTGCTTATTAACTCGTATAATTCATTACCTCACACAGGTTGCACAAGTTGCTGTTAGGGCATCTCTTCAATCAAGTGGTCAGAATTGTGCTGGAGCAGAGAGATTCTATGTTCATCGTGATATATACAACGCATTTGTTGCACAAGTGGTGAAGATTGTCAAATCTGTCACAGCGGTGAGTTTGTATTCAAACTTCAAAGAAAACTCTGATATACTCTTGTTGTGATGGATTTGAAGGTCAGCAATGTTATAGTTTGAGTGGATTGATAAAAGCACCTTTTTCTAGGTACCTATGATCAGTGCTTTCTTTTCATTGAGTCCTATATGTGGTGGTCTTCTAATTATAGTGTTAATGGTCGGTCTCACATGTGAGAACATTTCATGCAAGTTTTTGTGCTTTTTGAATGGAAGTTCATAACTTTGTTGTGCAACTTAAAGGTTTTAGAAACGTGTTTCGTTATGTACAATGTTTTACCACTTAATATAGTTGTACTTTTAAATGGAAGACATTTACTATCTTCAGGGACCTCCTCTTGCTGGAAATTATGATATGGGCGCTATTTGCATGCAAGACCATGCAGAAAAGCTTCAGAGCCTTGTAAATGATGCCTTGGACAAAGGAGCAGAAATTGTTGGTCGCGGACGTTTTGGGAATTTGGGTACTGATGCTATTGATCAATTTTTCCCACCAACAATCTTAGTCAATGTGAACCACTCGATGCAAATTATGCAAGAAGAGGTAATTTTTGTATCTAAATGACATTGAGTAGTTTATATACATTTCTGTAGTTATTATACTCAATTCTTTTTAATTCATTCGAAAACTCAAAAGAAGAGTTAGACTTTTGTTTCGTTCGAAATCCTATTAATAATTTCATTCTTAAAAACAGTTGTTTTTAATGATATTTAATATCTTACAGGCTTTTGGTCCAATCATGCCGATTATGAAATTTAGTTCTGATGAGGAAGTTGTCAGGCTGGCAAATGACTCAAGATATGGGCTTGGATGTGCTGTGTTTTCTGGGAGCCAGAGTAGGGCTAGGAGAATCGCATTGCAGCTGGACTGTGGAAATGTTGCAATTAATGACTTTGCAACTTCTTATATGTGCCAGGTATCTAAAGCTTGATCTTTCTACAGCTTGTTCTATTCCTTTTCTTTTATCCAAGGTATATACTCGTGCATTTCGTTTCATGATACGATTTGAAATGTGGCTAAAGACTCGCTTATTTTCGGCTTTGGAGTATAGAATTCGAAATAAAGCCAATTGACTTACTAAACACTCCATGCTTCTAACTATTTCATATTCTCATGAGCAAGTTCCCCTGGAAAGCTTTCAATTTTGCTGATTATTGCTTGAAAATACTCTGCAGTCCCTACCTTTTGGTGGTGTAAAGGATAGTGGCTGCGGAAGATTTGCAGGAATTGAAGGTTTGAGAGCTTGCTGTCTTGTGAAAGCCGTGGTTGAAGATAGATGGTGGCCATACATCAAGACTAAAATACCAAAACCAATCCAGGTTTAATAACAAAACCTTACGGTTTTTAACTTTTCATTATAATTTGACTCCAAAAAAAAACCATTTTTCAGGAGAAATGTATTTTCTGCTAAACCAAGTTTAACCCGTCAAATGCAGTACCCTGTTGCGGAAAATGCCTTTGAATTTCAACAATCACTGGTGGAAGCACTCTATGGTCTAAACATATGGGACCGCTTGCGAGCATTAGTAAAAGTTGTAAAGGTTCTCACGGAACATAACTCTCCGAGCACTGCTAATGCTAGAAGGACAGATTAAGGAAGATTAACAGTTCATGAAGCTCTTGCAAAAACCCGAACAAGAATATCTAGAGTTTAACACAACTGTACAAACTCAAGAGAGTGTTATTACTAGATGTCTAGTATTCTGTCTACAAATTTTCCCTCTGGCTGATTCTAGTCTGTGGTTAGCTGGTCATCTTAGGGTTGGAAATTTTAAATGCCACGGCTTAACGGAGTTTAGTTGATTGTTTACCATGTCAAAATTTTGGAATCCGGAGTTGATATGAAAGAAATACTGTCCTGATGGTTTTCTCCATTGAATACGAGTTACGACTCAATGCCCAAGCCGCTTCTGTATAACTCTACTGCGTATGACTGCTGTGATGGAATAAGCATTTTACTACATGAGCATGTGATGATTTAAATGTTACTTTAAAGATTCAAGGTCGCTAATTACAAGCAAAGTGTCGTTCTATCTTTTAAAAAGCGCAGTACATAATACATGTCCTCTGGACTGACTTTAACTTCTTGCCTTGGCATTTTCTGTTCTAAAATATTGCTTCCTTGAAACCTTTCTCATGCAAACCCAAGCCAATTCTATCTTTAAATAGCCCTATAACGTGACATTCGAAGCTCACATTGTACCAGTTCCGAAGCAGTTCTCCAGTCTCCACAATGATGCCATCGGCTTCATCAGGTTTGTTACCCCTAAGGCCCTAAGCTACTTCCTTCTACTTTAGCTCACTGTAATTGTCACGCCTAGTAGCGCCCTGTGAGCTACTATCACCTGCATGCCCTTCGCCTCCCTCCGTCCCACTTCTCAAATTATGTGAGGAGGAATTGGAGAGGTGGGAAGAACACAGAAATACAGAGGTAGTATGTATAATCATAATTGTCTAGGCGGAGATCATGTGGGCGTTAGGTAACATGTTTAAATCTCGCTTCTCTTTGGATTGGTCTTATACTATTTCTCTTAATATCATGATTTAGATTGATTGCATTCGCCCATTTATTTCTGAATATGATTTTTTACTTTATCGATTATATTGTCCAGAGATGCCTCATATCAACCCGGAGGACAAAGAAACATCGTCGATGCTAAAAGTTGGCCCATATCCAAGCAAAGATCCTACGAATTTTACGTTTTCAAGTAATGACAACACAACAGTTTGGGACGAAAAGGGACGAACTCAAATAGCTCAGATGTTTGTATCATACGGCAGAGTCATTAACTCGATAGCTTTTCAATATATTGAAGATGACAAATTAGGATCCGTTTGAATTGAAAGAATTGGAGAGAAGGGGAGGGGAGGGAAAAGGATGGATTTGTTTTCTATTTTTTGGATACAAAATATGGAAGAAGAGAAATGGAAGGGGAGAGAAATGAGAGGACTCATTTTCTCTCGAACAAACCAGAATCTCTCCAATGGAGGCAAGATTTGGAAAGAAAACATTATTTGGACTCTAATTATACCACCCAGCATCCTCCAATCCTCCCCTTCCACTTCCCCTCATAATTTTTGTTATCCAAACACCAACATTTCATTTGCCCTCCTCTTCTCTCTCCTCACTCCACCTCCCCTCCCTTTCCCTCCATTTTTACTATCCAAACGGACCCTTAGTAACTTCCCCTGTGTTTGGCTCTCAGACTCTTTTAGGCCCTAAGTTCGCTGCGGTACTAATTCTCTTCCTCTCTATTAGTCGGGTCTAAAACCATCTTGCAAAAGACTAACTAATACCTTTACGTGTTGCTAAAAAGTAAAATGGCTTAATGTGATGTGAACATGTAACGTTTAATGATGCCGAAAATGAGTACATCACGAGGATTAGCGGTTCGCATGATTATGGGGATTTTGGCCAAATACACAAAGGGATGACATCATTGACAATTGAAACGAATGCAGGCACTTACGGCCCGTTTGGAAAATCCGAGAAAAAAGATACCTTATTCGAGTTTAGTTTCGGGCCGAAACAGTTTGGTGGATTCCATGGCCTGTCTACCCCGGACTTCCTTAAATCGATCGGAGTTTACGTCAAGCCCATTAATAGTATGGCTACTTTAAGGTCTACAACTCTACAAGGACTGAACTCCCTATCGAATGAAATTACAAATCCATGTTTTCTCTTTTCGGTTTTAAATATTTTCACTTTGTTGCCCTGAGTTTTTGGTTAACAATACTATGTTGATTTGTGTTTTGATTTGATTACACCTTATTGCTTTGCCTTATTATGTTGGGAAAATTATACACCAGTCAGACACACAACAAATCGAAAATGTAAGCAAATGTAAACAATAACAAGATGAGACAAGATTTTGTTGTCAATACTGGTTGATTTCGTGTCACTTCAAATCAAATCATTTTTAGTTCAGGTCAATTACAAGGCTAGCAAATCTCGGGTCAGGTTCTCTGGTCAACCTTTTCAAATCAGGTCATCCTGATCGAGTTAATTTGCCTTCTTTACTTGTTGGTGTACCCATTGACAATTTCTCCTTCCCTCTCCCCTATGAGAGTAGGAGACCATTATCATTTATCTAGGATATGTATTTTGAATACCCTCTTGACCCTTTCTCCCTCTCTTTGCATAAACCACAATGAATCAGTCCTCTCCACTACCAACTCCATCACCTCTTTATCTTCCCTCATCTCAAACAGTTGACTATTCGCAAATTAGCAGTGTCGGTCTTTAGCAAGTTGGTACGGTCCAGTCCGGGTTTAGAGGAAGAAAAAGAAACAATGACAACGCTAAAAGTCGGGCCATTTCCAAACCTAGGTCCTAATAATACTTCTAGCAATGAAGGCGAAGTTATAGTTTGGGATGAAAAAGGACGTACTCAAATAGCTCAAATGTTTATTTCATTCGGAAATGTCATTAACACAATCGCTTTTCAATATATTGAAGATGGCAAATTAGTGAATTCGCCGTTGTTTGGTTCTCAGAATTTTGTTGGCGCCAATTTTGTTGCGGTACTTCCCCTCTTAAGTCTCTTTTCCTCGATTTTATTTCATTCTTCGTGTTTCCACATTTCACGTACCCTTTATTATATCGTTGTTTCTTCATGCAACATTTATTTTGCGAGGTATGTAGCCTTTGTCTAATTGTCGTCTATGACAAAGTTTACGACAATCTAACATCAAGCGTACTGTCAAACTAACAGGTAATATTTAAAGAAGCGGGGAATGACGGGTATGTGACAGGAGTGAGTGGTTCATTTGGTATTTGCGGAACAATAGAAGGGATAACAACATTGACAATTAGAACGAATGCAGACACTTATGGACCGTTTGGAAACACAAACATAATCGGCTGCAAGTTCGAGTTTAGCTTTGGTCCTGAAAATCAGTTTGGTGGCTTCCACGGCACCTCTACCCCAACCCGCCTTAGATCCATTGGAGTTTATGTCAACCCCATTAATAATTTGGCTACTTTGACCAAATCCAGAAGCCGTCAATGTCGACGCTGCATCAAATGACACAATTACTCTTGTGAAGTTGTCTTGTATCTAAGGAAGTCATCAAGGTTGCAATTCCTCTAACGTTTGAATAGGTACCCACCTACCTATTGTAGATGGGTATGCAAGATGGTCTTATATAAGGTCGTTAAGCGGATTAGTTTGATAGTTACCTCTTTTACTAGTGTGGATCGATGGTTAGACCTATATTGTACATTATCGCTGTAAGGACGCCTTACAAAAGATTTTAAATCGAATGAAACCAACCAACCACGTTTTTATGTTTTGAATTTAGGTTGAAAAGGAAGAAGTAAATGGTGAACAGGAAGAAATCAAAGATTGAAATAAATATGATCTTGGTATTTCACGTAACTACGTAAGTGTAAAAGACCAAAAGAAAAATTGTGTTAATGTAAAAAATAAAAAAATCCGACCTACCGGATTCGAACCAGTGACCTAAGGATATCTGCAACCAACTACAGTCCTCCGCTCTACCAACTGAGCTAAGGTCGGTTTGATGATCTCTTCGTAAACATGAATATACAATACGTTTTTACTTTTTTGTATATTATTAATTTATTCAAAATTGATACTACACTAATTTTCATTTCTCACCTTATTACATTTTGATATGAAAAAAAATTTGAACTACAAAATAAATAAAGAAATTTGGTTAAGTCATTAGAGGTGTATTTTAAATGGCTTTTTAATCACAAAAAGCTAAATAGCTAATCATTGCATTTTATAAGTTTTCTCAAATTATTTTATTGATTTATTTTTAATGAACAAAGTTAATACTCGCAATTGTCAGTTTCTATTTTTATTTTAAACAAGTAAATATGTCTCAAGTCATTCTATAAGAAAGATTAACTATTTATATTTTGCGGATAATTCACGTGATACCCTTAAACTTTGCCACTTTGCATAAAATACCCAAAATTTTGATCCGGAAAATTTAAAGAGGTCATAACTCCTGTTTACGAGTTCAAAAAGTGATGAAAATCTTATCTTTAAAAATACTAAAACATTTAACCCCTCCTCATTAACCCACATCATCATATGCAACCATTTTTTTCTTTTCTTTTTTCAAATAGAAAATGTGGGACCCGCAGCAAATAATCTTGATTTAATTTCCGAAAAACCTCTATTTTCATGTAAAAATTTACGTCTATGTTTTGTACGTAAATGTTTACGTCATCCAAACCAACTTTTTTTTTTCCACAACAAACGGTTTCACACCAGTTACTGAGAAATTAATTAATCAACAAAATTTTAAAAATCACGGAAATTAATGAGCAAAATATATTGATAATATTTTTATTATTGAAATTTTTTGAATTATCTCAACCATTTTTGTATAATTGTTAAAAACTAAGAAAAAAATTTCGTACTTGAGATCATATGCACACAAAAGATAAGAAAGTGCAAATAATTTTAATAAACGACTTTTATAAATAAAATGCATGTAAATAATTTAAAATAAATATTTATTTTCAAAAATTAAGAAACTTTTACCAAGAACCAAAATCTCAAAAGAAACTTTAATTGAAACATTAAAATAAATATTTACAAAAATAAAAGACGGAATGGTGAATATGTGATTCAAATAATAAAGTAAATGAAGCACACTTCAATTCAAAGCAAAATGATTTATTAGAAATCGCTAATTTAGTAGACCACTATTGCGATTTGTTTCGAGATTAAATGAGTCGACTTAAGCAGAATGTAGCAGAATGGTGAATATGTGATTGAATTGAGAGAGATTTGGGGCGTCGGATGTGACAATTGTTGATAATCAGACAATTAGGTGAAATCAAGAGGTTAAAATTCACAGGTCAAAAGGTTTGACAATTGCAAATGAACATTAAATGGGATGATATGATTTATGAACACATAAAAAAAATTTCCTTAACGGTGATATGTATGTGAAGAACCGAAAATATACTCCACACTTGATTTAAACTCAATTTTTGCTTAGGATGAGTTTGTTGATGACGATGAGGGAGTGTAGGGTTGGCTGAGGTGAGTGTCGAGGGAGTGTTGAGAAAGTGTCGATCAGGTATTTATATGAAGGACTGTGTATAGTTTTGTTAGGGTCAGTTTTGTGGGGAAATCAACTCAATATTTTTGGGTTTCGGTTAACTTATGATTAATATTTACCCGTATTTCATGGGCCAAAAATTATGGGTCATCTACAAATCAGTTTATCAAATTGCTCTCGACTCGGGCAAGATTATCTTATACTTCGTATGAAGTTTAGGCCTGCCAAACGGGCCAAGTTACCCGTCCGATTGTTTTTGTTGTCCCTTACCTTTTTTTTAAATCAAAAGCTCCATAGTAATTTTTTTTTAATTGTAAAAATTTAATACTTTTATTAATATTTTAATCATATTCAATAATTACGTTAATTATATTGAAAAATATTATAGAAACTAATGATTATATCCGTGATCCAACGGATCGACCAGTTCGAAACGGATTTTCACCATTAACGGGTCATTTCAGGTTCGAGTCGAGATTAGTCTTGACCATTCAAAAACGCCTTGAGCTTAAGGAATAGTAAAAAAAATCGGACGGGCATCATGAAGTTCATATCAACCCTTGATTTGTGGGCTTCGTTCGGCCCTAAATTTGAAAACTATTTTGATTGTTTGTTTTATTTTCAAAAATTAAGAAACTTTTACCAACAACCAAAATCTCAAAAGAAACTTTAATTGAAACATTAAAATAAATATTTACAAAAATAAAAGACGGAATGGCGAATATGTGATTCAAATAATAAAGTAAATGAAACACACTTCAACTTAAAGCAAAATGATTTATTAGAAATCGCTAATTTAGTAGACTACTATTGCGATTTGTTTCGAGATTAAATGAGTCGACTTAAGCAGAATGTAGCAGAATGGTGAATATGTGATTGAATTGAGAGAGATATGGGGCGTCGGATGTGACAATTGTTGATAATCAGACAATTAAGTGAAATCAGTAGGTTAAAATTGACGGGTCAAAAGGTTTGACAATTGCAAATGAACATTAAATGGGATGATATGATTTATGAACACATAAAACAAATTTCCTCAACAATGATATGTATGTGAAGAACCGAAAATATACTCCATACTTGATTTAAACTCAATTTTTGCTTAGGGTGAGTTTGTTGATGACGATGAGGGAGTGTAGGGTTGGCTGAGGTGAGTGTCGAGGGAGTGTTGAGAAAGTGTCGATCAGAGTATTTATATGAAGGACTGTGTATAGTTTGGTTAGGGTCAGTTTTGTGGGGAAATCAACTCAATATTTTTGGGTTTCGGTTAACTTATGATTAATATTTACCCGTATTTCATGGGCCAAAAATTATTGGTCATCTACAAATCAGTTTCTCAAATTGCTCTCGACTCGGGCAAGATTATCTTATACTTCGTATGAAGTTTAGGCATGCCAAACGGGCCAAGTTACCCGTCCGATTGTTTTTGTTGTCCCTTACCTTTTTTTTTTAAATCAAAAGCTCCATAGTAATTTTTTTTTAATTGTAAGAATTTAATACTCCTATTAATATTTTAATCATATTCAATAGTTACGTTAATTATATTGAAAAATATTATAGAAACTAATGATTATTTGATGTGACCGTAATAGTTGCACTTTTACCCCCTTAACGAACCTATTTTCACATGCTTTTAAGCACTTATTAGGGTCCTTTCATGCTCTTTAGCTTCCTATTTGCTTTTCTATTGGTTTTGGCTTGCTTATAGGCGGAGGAGCTAAATCGCGCTTAAATGGAGCATTTCGGAGCTAAAATGACGATATTCAAGGACCTAGCATGCATGTGGAGGAGACGTAACCAAAGGCCTAAGTGAAAAATTGGAGCTAAGAAGAGGAGCCCCCACGGGCTAGGAGTCAAGCCGCGCTGATTTTGGATCAGGTTGGGCAATTGAAGCTGAAGGTCGAGCGACCCATACCCGCGGTCGACCAACTTCTACCCGCGGTCGAGCGACCCAATTCTAGGTCGAGCGACCCAGAAGTGTAATAGGCCGGGACGACCGCAGTGCGACCCGAGCTACCTCTAATCACTTCGCCATGTCCTTGTGCGACACTCCAC
>JAGPOY010001008.1:0-12838 GCA_018983105.1 Silene uniflora
TGGGAGCTTAGACGGATTACACGATTAATTCGTAAATTAATATAATCGGTTATATTAATTAAGCTGATCATACAATATAGTCACCTTATTAATATCGGACCATTATTAACACATCGACTGCATTTGAGTAAATGGGTGATGTATTAATATCCGATTATTAGATTGACAATTTATGATTAATTCCCGAACATTAATCATTTTAGCGCATGGGTCGAAATAAGGAAGAATGGGCAAAGCCCACTCTCCCTATGAAGAGCACGGCCAAGTGATACAAAATGAGGGAGTTCTCTCATTTTGTAACCTAATCAATCATTTGACAAAAGCTTAGGGTTTTGGAGATCGCACTCTCTGAAACTCTCGATCTCACATCGCTAAAACTCACAAGAGCTCTCCCCATATTGCAAGGCAATCGGAGAGCATTTCTAGCATGCGCGGCATCGTCTTATTCGGGTCTTGGGTGCGAGTTATAGGAGAGAATCTCGGTTGATTCTTGTTCTTAGGCCTCTAACGCAAGGACCTAAGGTTATTTCTAATTCATTTCTCGATCCATTGCATTTCGTATATGACGCGTAGTTTTACATAGAGTATTTTCGTTATAGTCCTACAAGTTAAGGGTAAATATACGGATATTAACCCACAAAAGGTAGGGTGGTTCATGGGTGGATTTGTATAGAAACTAAGGAAGACTTTACTTGATAAATAGGTAGTAGGTCATCTAGTGTAATAGGAGAAGAGGGAGTCAATAGTTGCTAGTAATCGTAGTTAATTAACAAGTCATATTATTTTGAGAAGGGCACCCATAGTTCATAGTATTCCCATTAAATAACCCTTTATAAAATATGTCTTTTATATTTCTTTGCCTTTTTCCCCCTTTTTTATCTTTTTCTTATTTATTTTATTTTTATCACCATAAAATGTCAGAGAGTTGCAGTTCTGGAACCTCCTGGATTCAGATTAGTTTCTGGGTCCCCCAGCGTCCCGATTAATTTCAGGATTCTGTGGACTGGGACCGGGTAACTGTTTCCTTCTGGTGCGTCTTTTGATTCATGGAAGAGGAACTTTGCACTCTACTTTTCATTACTTAACAGGCACACGTACTTCAGGAAGTCTAACTCCTTACAAGAGTCAGACCCCTAAACAACGGGGCAGGCCGGTGCAAAGACAGCCCCAACTTGTCTAGCCAGCCACAAGTGCCTCCACCAGGCGGGCAGACACGAAAGGAACACAGCCCATGGCTAACAACCAGTATCCCTGAGAACACCCCCAAGATAGCTATCTGATTCCTTACAGTGTACACTCTAAACCGCATGCATGCTCAAAAGTCCCAGAACGACTACAAACTTGTCTTGAATGACGCCCTAGACGGCTAGTTCATCTCTCCTGAATGACGCCCTAGACGGCTAGTTCATCTCTCTTGAATGACGCCCTAGACGGCTAGTTCACCTCTCCTGAATGACGCCCTAGACGGCTAGTTCAATTGACTTATCTGAATAACGCCCCAGTTGGCTAGCATTCAACCTTTGTTGTTTCTACAACTAAGCTAACATCTATCTGTTTGCACCTTGTGTAGATCGTCTCACTTGTTTACCCAATGGTAAGAATTTGGAAATCGAAAACAAGGTTTCATAATAAAGCGACCAGGCTCAAAATATGATAAAGTTACCTGCTAACACAGCAGGCACAAATGTTTCAGGCCCCCTGTTACCAGGCAGGCCAGGATCAAAAAGGTACCAAATTGTTCCAAATTACAACATCAAGCCACACAGGGCTAAAAACCATTGTTTAGAAAACAAACAAACCAAGCTTATAATATTTTGGGGAGGCGAGTGGAGCACCTACACCGGCTCTGCTCTGCCTTCTGCTGGCGCCTCTGCTGCCTTTGTTTCTTGATTTGCAGGATCCGCCAAAGGCTGAGTAGCAGCAACTACCTCTTCAAGAGTTGAAACAGCCTTATCTGCAAATTCTGCAGCTGTCACCTCCTCAGCCTCCACCACAGCAGCATCTGCAATCTGGACAGCAGTAGCCGGAGAATTCACCTCATCAGCTTCAGGGATCAGGCCTCTGAGGTCAGGGGGCATGGGAAACTCTTCCTGCAGAAGCCTCTCCTCCTCTTCCACGTTCCAAGAAGTGTGCTCTCCATTAGCGTAGGCACGCATGGAATCGATTCGGCCAGACCAGGCAGCATAAGTCGCCACAGCCACTGCTAAGTCCGAGAGTTCCTTGATCCTGTTCTCAGCCCGGGTCAGATTATCAGACAGAGTCTGACACATCTCCTCAACACGAGCCACCTGAGCTGCACCCTCTTGAATATTGCTCCTTTGCTCCACCATCAGCTTCCTGCCTTCAACAATCTTCTCCTTCAGAGCAGCATTATCCTCTGTCAGCCTCCTATTCTGAGCATTCAAGGCAGTGCCCTCAGTCCGAGCCCTCTTGACAACCTCCACGAATGAAGAGCATGCTGCAATGCCTGCCAGGTATACACAAAAGTCAGACGTCTAGTTCCTTACAACGAGGGATGCAAGATGAAAAACAAAACAAAGCAGACAAGAACACATATTGTAAAGGCCTCCACACAGCCCATGGCAATAGAGTCCTCTGGATGCAGGTAATCAAGGTTCTTGCGGAAGACCGACAGCAGGAATTGCTCAATCTGGGGCCAATAAGGCGTATGATCAGTATCCCAAACGACATTGGGACACGAATGCCATACTCCTGCTTCTCCTCAACAGCAGCATCTGGCTCCAGCCGAGCCATAGGAGTCGCTTCAACAGCTTGAGGCAAGGGACGAGGAGTAGCCCTAGTTCCCACTCGCGGGGTAACCTGGGGCACAGGAGATTCAACTGCTATCCTCTTGGAAGCAGGAGCAGAAGAAGAAGTACTGCCAGCAGCCCTTTTCCTGGCGCTTTCAACTAAAGAGTGTAGGGCGTTGAAGGGTGTACTACTTGTTACCAGAAACCAGAAGTACATCAACCTATACACCTCTGAAGCTACAGTCATCAGGAAAATTTAGCAAAATTACTCATAAGAATGCTTGAGGCCACTGATCGAGCAGGAGATGGCGCAGTAAAGGAGACCAAGGGAGCAAAACCAGCAAGCAGATCAGGAAACTTTCTCTTATCAGCAGGAATGGAGAACAGCTTGGTAACAGACTCCTCCTCACAATCAGATCTGAATAGCGGAATTGGCGCTGCATGCAAGAAAAGGGTAAGCATGTAAGCAAAATAATAATGCACTTAAACACACAAAACGACAGAAACATACTTGTTTTGATAACCCAATCCTCAAAGATATAATCAGTAGAGGCTTCGAGGCAATCAGCCCTCAGGTAGAAGAACTTCTGATACCAGTCATCCTTCTTTGACCGGGAAGGAAGACTCAGGAAGTTCTCACAACCGTCCCTCAGTCGAAGGATGTATTGACCCTTCCCTAGAGAGCAGCGGCATGAAAACCGCCATGCCAGATCTTCGAGGCTGGTATCAGCCCCCAAGACTTTATTCAGAGCAAGGGAAGAAAGTAGGATACTGCAGGCATAAGGGTTTATTTGGGCGACAGCGAAGCGATTTGAATGGAGAAAATCTTGAATCAAAAAAGGAAATGGAAACTTTAAACCAATGGTGGAAGGGTTAGAGGTAAAGACAGATCCATCCACGACGGGAGAAGTCGGCTTTTTGTCCCGGTAAAGGGATGTGAACTTCAACCCCGTCGCCAAGGCCGAGAAGATTATTAATTAAGGGGATGTCGGCGGCTGTGAGGATTGAATCACAGTCGTGGGGATGTTTAAGGATTCCCTGTGAGGGGAAATCCTCATCAGGTTCAAGGTTGATCGGAGATGAAGACGAAGAGGCGGAATGACGCAAGTTTCTTCTCACCATTTTTATCAAGTGAAAGAAGAAGTTGAAGATAGAAAGAGATGGTTTAATTACCTGAAAAAGATGAACGGCGGAAGAAGATGATGAGCAAGAAAGAAGAAAAAATTTAAAATGATTTGAAAATGAGAAGAAGAGAGGGAGGCGGCAGGAGTTATGAAGGGTAATGATGAAGAGTTGGTTGAAGTAGTGCGTGGGGAAGAACAAAATTTAATAAAACCTAATAATTTCCCACTCAACTACATGAAGATGTGTTACGCAAGAAATTTGGGGCAAACTGTTTGGGTAAAAATCACGCTGCTGACCGAAGACACCAGAAGCAGCCTGGCACCAGATAATTCAGTACAGCAGAGCAGTTCTGGCGTCAAATACTCCAGATGAGCTAGATGGCAGATTGGAGAAATAAGGGACATGACGACCCCAGGATATGAAAATTATGGAATAAGGAATACTTGCGATATGGAAGCTACGAAACATGGAAAGCATGAAATAAGGAAAATATAAATATGGAAAGCGCGGAATAGGAAAGAGATCTAAGGCCGGATATACCATATACCAAGAGAAGGAAATATTCAGCCATCCCCACTTATGGAAAGGCTTGGCGACGAAGAAAGGAAACCCTAGATGTGGAACTACACTATAAAAGCAAGAGAAGCAACACAACTAGGGGACATGCAATTATTCTCGTGCAAACAACTCACATTGTAGCTTTTTTTTCTTAGGAAAATTTAACATGAATAATCCATCCTATTAGTGGTCTTCTCATACTAATCCATCCTTTTGAAAAACCCGCAATAAACCCAACTTTGCGCCCCTTAATACCTTACTAAACTCGTTGGACTGGTAACTTGCAAAACCGGTTAACATCCTACTTAATCACTTATCCCCTCCCTTTGACTCATTTTACTCACTCCCCAATTACAATTTACAGAAACCCCTAAAATTAACATAAATTTCTTTGAATTCCGTCTCCCCCAAATCTGATCATCGAATTCCGTCTCCCCCAACTCTTTCTTCATCTTCTCCTTCTTCGTCTTCAACTTCAATACTTGATTTTTGCAGCAACTTCTATTTAATGGTGTGAGGATTTGGAATCCGGTCCTAACTCATCCACTAACACAAAAAATCAACTATTTTCCTACAAAAATCAAACACATATTGATATCACAATAAATTCCTAAATAAATTTCACAATTACAATGAAATTGGTATTAATTCACTTACTGGGTATCATGGACAACCATAAAACATCTTCCCCACATTTGTCCCTTTATTCGCTTTTCGTATAACCGCACTTAATTTGTGTTTACATTTAACCTCATTTAAGATTCTTGAACAATTAATATAAGAGTTAGATGAGCTATCATTGGTAGATCTACAATTCATGCTAAAAGATTTTGTGAAAATAAAAGAAGATGAAGAATAACAATAAGAGAAATTAATGAAATGAAGAGAGAAGGAAGGAGATGGAAGGTGTAACAATGGAGGAGCTTGATTAAGGGAAGAAGGAAGTAATATAAGAAACATTGGGGTCCACAAAAAACAAAAACCGGAATTAACAGGTTACTAAATGATGGTAGTTTAGTCGTGGATTAGGGGGGCAAAAGTTGGGTTTATTGTGGGTTTTTCCAAAGGATGGATTAGTATGAGAAGACCACTAATAAGATAGATTATTCCTGTTAAATTTTCCTTTTTCTTAAGCCTCACGCCAAACAATTGCAATCGCCACCCTAAAAGATCATAGTAAAATCCTTGGAGGAGTACCGTCTCCCTCCCGCGGTTGTTCCCACGTTGGGTTTTCCGCGTCACCAGATTCTGGTGTCTCTTTTGTTTATAGTTTATTTTCCATTAATTCGTTTAGCACATACAATAGCAATAACTAAATCTCGCTTGCAATTATAACTCAACCTACCTTAACCCACCTTTAAGAGAACGGTAGAAAAATACCAAAACAGCAACGATCTAGGGCCTTGTGGTTAAAGGATGGTAACCGTAACACTAAGTATTTTCGTAGGAAAGCAGGTCAGCGTAAATTAAAAAATCGAATTGGTCGCGTCAGTCATGAGGACGGCAGGGTAGTGGTGAGGAGTAGAGTAACAGGAGAAATGAATGAAGTGTTTAAAGCTGAGTATAGAGGGGAAGAGGTGTTTGAAGCACTACAACAGATGCACCCTTTAAAGGCGCCTGGACCGGATGGTATGAATGCTCTTTTTTACCAAACTTATTGGCTTATTGTCGGTCCGTCTGTCACTCGATTGGTGTTAGGTATTTTAAATGGTGGAGAATTTCCAGCTGTTGTTAATAGAACTTATATTGTCCTAATACCTAAGAAGAAGGCACCTGATAAATTCACTGATTACAGGCCGATCAGTTTGTGTAATGTGTTATATAAATTAATTTCTAAAGTAGTAGCCAATCGACTAAAATTATTTCTGGGAGAATTGGATTCGAAAAATCAAAGTGCATTTACACCTGGACGATTGATTTATGATAATATCCTGATTGCTTTTGAAATGTTTCATTATATGAAGAATGCACGTAGTAGGGGAGGGCATATGGCATTGAAGCTGGATATGGCCAAAGCATATGATAGAGTCGAATGGGTATTCCTAGAGAAGGTATTGACGGATATGGGGTTTGATAGAGGGTGGGTATGTAATGTGATGAGATGTGTTAGGTTGGTGTCGTATGAGGTGCTGATCAATGGGACTCCATCGGAGGCTTTTGCTCCTAGACGTGGACTAAGGCAGGGTGATCCATTGTAACCATATTTATTTATTCTTTGTGCTGAGGTATTTTCAAGTATGATTCGTCGCAAGGTGGAGGACGGGTCTTTGCATGGTATTCGTAGCGCTCCACATGCACCAGTGGTTTCACATCTGTTTTTCGCGGATGACAGTATTTTTTTTGTAAAAGCAAATGAATCTGAGGCTAGTCAGGTTGAGGACTTATTGAGCAAATATGAGGCTGCATCAGGTCAACTGGTAAGTAAAGAAAAAACAACGGTCTCGTTCAGCAAGGGTACAACGACGTGGCGGAAGGAAAAGGTAGCGTCCATTTTAGGCGTTCAGATAGTTGCAGAGCAGGGTAAGTATCTGGGCTTACCTACATCTATTGGTCATTCCAAGCAAGTTCTTTCCAAGATTATCCGGGACAAATTGAATAACAAAATGCAAGGTTGGCGCGGTAAATTATTTAGCGGAGCAGGTAAGGAAACTTTGATAAAGGCAGTTGCCCAATCTTTCCCTACTTATGCGATGAGTGTGCTTACATTACCGTCTAATTTTTGTGAGGAATTACGTTCAATTGTTTCCAATTTCTGGTGGGGCTCCGAGAGGGGGAAGCGTAAAATTTCATGGATAGCATGGAGTAAGATGTGTCGGTCTAAGGCAAGAGGCAGGATGGGGTTTCGTGATTTTGAAAAATTTAATTTGGCCCTATTAGCAAAGCAAGCGTGGAGGTTGATTTGTGACGAAGAGAGTTTAATGGTACGTGTTTTAAAAGGTAAGTACTTCCCAACGTGTTCTTTTATGGATGCGTCGATGGGGAATAATCCAAGCTATACTTGGAGGAGTATTTGCGATGCTAAATGTGTTATGGGTCTAGGGTTAAGGAAGAGAGTGGGGGAACGGAGAGAATATAAGGGTTTGGACGGTCACAAGGGCGGACCCACGGTCATCTTTGGTGTGGCAAATGCTACACCAAATCCCAGAAATTTGCTACACCATTAATTACATTACTAATCATCCAATACTTTATCTCTTCACTTTCAAGCTTTGGTTTTTGCGACTGATTCTCAACAAACTTCTTAATTGTGCATTGAAATTTGTTTCTTGCCATAATATTTAATGTATTTCACAATTTACAAGTAAATATACTCCGTATTTCCATAATTCTTTTTTAAAATTTTGTATGCTCTTATTGTTCCTTTTTTTTGTCCTTTTTTCATATGCTCAAATTTTTATGCTCTTATGAAATAAGAAGTCCTAATTATCCCTTTTTTGTTCGGAGTAAATTGTTTGCAAAACGGTTTACAATATCACATCGTAAAACCATATACCAAAAGACCTTAATGCCCTTTTTAAGGAAAGTGTTGATTGGTAAAAGTCATTTAAAGAGGGGTTTTAGGTAAATAATCACTTGGTTTTACGATAATGCTTATATAAAACGATTTTTTATATAAGAATTGTTGTTTTGTTCGTGGGTTGCCAATTATGTAAGAAGATGATAGAAGAGGATAATTTGCATTACTAAACAATTGAAAGTGTTCAATTTTCTCTAGTTATAATATTGCTACACCAAAAATTAAATCCTGGGTCCGCCCCAAGGGGCGGACCCTTGGATTCCTGGCACAACATCTAGGTGTGTTATCTCGCCATGGGGTGGAGTTGATTTTGAGATGAAGGTTGCAGAGCTGATGATCGATGGGGAGAATCGGTGGGCTAGGGAGAAGATTGAGGCAAGGTTTCTGCCATTTGAAGCGGAAAGGATATTAGGAAAACAGTTGAGTGAATACGGGAGAGAGGATAGTTGGTGTTGGGATAAGTCGAAAGATGGAGAATATTCGGTCAGAGAGGGGTATCGTACCTTAGCCGAGGGGAGCAGTGATGATGCAGAGCAGTCCGACTTTGCTTTAGAAAGTTGGCTTTGGAAGGTGACTAGTCTTAAACCCGTGCAAATTGCACAGGAATGCTTTTTGTTTTTAAAAAAATTGTTATATAAAGATAAATTGCTTTGTAAATTAACTATTAACTATTATCTTTTTTAATGAGAATTCTCTTTAATAATAAAGTTTTGAAATAAAGTAATAAAATATCTCTTTTTTTTTCTAAACAATTCTAAATTATAAATGTAAGAATTGACTTATGAAGTCGTGTTTAAGTTCCTAAACTTGAATTATAAATTTCATCTACAATAATTTAGGTAGTGATGCAATTAAGGTCAATTGGTCGAGTTGTTGTAATAGAAGTGTAGAACGATCTGTTCTCATATTAGCTTAATTTGAGTTTCTACTTTGTCTTATTCCTCAAGTGATTTCATCGAAGCCGAATTATATATTATGTACGGAACAAAATAATTCAGATAAAAAATAACACCTAGTTAGTAAAAATCCACGGGTCTAAATATTTGTAGACCCGTGCATATTGTTCAACCTGTGTTTCTTTTAGCCAAACTCGTGCACGGGACAAACTTACTTTTTTTACATGTGCGCGTTAATGAGAATTTTGCCCGTTTATCATTATCTATACATTAACATTAGTGAATGAAATAGTACAAAATAATAATTGTAACTCGTGCACATTTAAAATGATAATTTCGGTCCATTTCTCATTCTGTACAAAGGAAAATAAGTGAATTAAGACAAAAAAAAATAGGACCCATTAGAAGAGAAGATTATTGATTATTTTCATTTCTCTACCTTTATTTTCTCGTTTATTTCAAAAAAAAAATCCGTAATTCAAAATTTGTAAGTACATCTGTAAAATTCATTTTTTTGTAATTGTAAATTGTACATTTTTTACCGTAATTGTAAATTTGTAAGTACATCTGTAAAATTCATTTTTTTTTTTTGCTTCAACACATCAAGAAAGTAGCGCTTATTTTTTTGAGTATTTTAAGCGTTTGTTTAATATGCTTTTCCAATTTTTTTTATCCTCTTCTTTGATTAATTGGTTTATTAACATAGCAGAATGTCATGTAAATTTTAATTTTATTCACAAATTTGACTCATGTATGAAATCAATAGTTTTATAAATAAAATCAATTCTATAAGTGAAATAAAATTGATGTCGCAAATAAATGATCTTGAGAGAAGGTGGGGGACATGTGGGCCATCCACTTTAGAAAAAGAAAATTAATCTACTTTCAACCACAGGCTGACACATCAGCTTTGTGGTTGTTTGTTTTATAAAGAAGAAGATTTGGAGTACGTCAGTCTTGCCGAGAATAAAAGCGTTTATGTGGCAGCTCTGTAATAATGCACTTCCAACCTGTACTAATATAACAACTCGAGTTAAAGGTTTTGATGGTCCTTGTCCTTGTTGTCACACTGATGCGGAGACTTGTATCCATGTCCTTCGGGATTGTGGATGGAATGAGGAGGTATGGGAAGGTATCAGGCTTGAGGACGCTGGAAATACTGGTAGTGCTCATGTCAGAGAGTGGGTGGAGAGTATGGTACGGGGTATGGGGAGTGAAGAAAAGGTGCTGTTTATGACGACATGTTGGGTAATTTGGGAGAAGCGGAATAAATTTGTATTTGATGACGGTAAGTGGTCGACCGAGAGCATAATAAGGCGGATTACGGATGTAGTATGGGAGATGGAGAGCATTTCAACGGATGGGATAAGAGATGTCAGAGGGGCTGAGACCGAGCATCGAGTGTGGTGGGAGGTGGAATAGACCGACTGGGGGAGTATGGAAGATCAACGTTGACGCGGGTGTTAAGGAAGGGATGGGTGTTGGTCTCGGGGCTGTATGTCGAGATGGAGATGGGAGAGTGGCTTGGGCTGTGACGGTGCAAGAAGGGGATAGACGGGATGTGGCCATGGCGGAAGCAGAAGCTATCTACCTAGGATTGAAGGAAGCAAGACGAATTGGTTTGCGAAACGTTATTCTTGAAAGCGATTGCCTCAATGTGGTTGATGACTTGAAGAAAAGGAAGAAGGGACAGAGTGACATCTGTCTTATTTACGATGATATCTTAACCTTGAGTTTATTATTTGATTCTGTTTTATTTACATACACTAGTAGGAATTTTAATAAGCTGGCACATATAGTAGCACATGCTATACCGTGGACTATTGGTAGGAGATTTTGGACGGATGGTTTACCGTTTGCGTTTGTGGAAGCTGTAAGTAATGATTTAAGGAATACATATTAAGCCGTAGTGGCTTTTTTCAAAAAAAAAAAAATAGCATATAATTTGCGCGGGATCTATACTAGTTATTGGATTAAGGCCCTTGTTCTTTTGGACTTAATTTCATTTCAGTTCAGCTCGATTCAGTTCAGTTCAGTTCAGTTCAGTTCAGTTCATTCAGTTCAGTTCAGCTCAACTCTTCTCTTCACAAATTAACTTTTACTTCAGTTCAGTTCAATTCAGCTCCAATAAGTCCAGTTCAGTTCAGTTCAGTTCAGTTCAGCTCAGCTCAGCTCCATTAAGTTCAGTTCAGTTCAGACAGTTTTAGTCCAAAAGAACAGGGCCTAAGTCCGCTTCTTTATCACGAAAAAATTCAATTAACTAACCTAGTTGACAATGCGCTAACCAAAACTAGGTTTCCTCTTCCCTTCAGAGTTCAGACCATACACACACAAGTACAGAAGAGTCAATGGAAGACGAGCAAGGAAAAAAATTATGCGAGTTAGCCATGGCCGGCGACATCAATGGCGTAACGTCGCTGATTGATGCCGGTTACGACGTCGCATACTTCGACAAGAACGGCCTGACGCCACTGATGCACGCCGCAAAGCACGGCCATACCGATATTGTTCGGAAGCTTTTGGATGCCGGCGCTCCCTGGAACGCTCTCTCTCCTTCCGGACTTTGTGCTGGCGATTTCGCCATGGATAATGCTCATCAAGACGCTTTCGATGTTCTCCTCAATGCTGGTAATCCCCTTTCCACTCATTTGTTTACCTTTCTATTTCTCGTCATTTACAAAACAATGATTGCATAATCTTATATACGGCGCGCGGACTAATGTTAGGTAAAACAATTAGAATCGCTAGAAATGTGTGCGTTATTGATTTGCCACTTTGATACTTGTATAACACTTGAAACCCTCACAGGCTAGATATAGATACTACAATATGGCATATCGTCTTTGTAGGGGCTTCCTGACTTGAGTATTTGTGTTTGAAAACGAAGTAATACTCAAGCCAGGAAACCCCTGCAAAGTGGAAAGTAGGACAATAAAAGTGGAATGGAGGGAGTATTACTTTAGAGTAACTAATGTCATTAATCTTTTATTGCCCTTGGTTTTGTAATGACGTCGTCATGCTAATGCTTGAGGGAGTATTACTTTGGGTGCTGGCTTTTATATCCCTCTCTAGTATACTAACTATACTTAGATTGGGGTAAGTCCGTAAGTGGGTCGGCTGTATACTGTGTTCGTGTGTTGTGTAAACACAAAGAGCTTGTTTGCCAATGACCATAATGAAAATCTCTATTAGTTAGACCATCACATGATAATGCCAATATATATGTTTTGCATAATATATTTAAGATTTTAAGTAATAAATTTATCTTTGATTTAGCTGGTTTCTAATTGCTTTGTATCTGCTTTTGATAGGTGTTCAAGCTGAATTAGTGCTTGGTACTATTGCTAGGAAAGAAAAAGAAAATAATCACCCCAATGGGTGCTACTTGGAAGACAGAGTCAGTTTCAGCGAGGATAAGTTGATGGACTCAGATAGCAAAGCTGTAATGATGGCCTGGGAAAACCCATTAATGGAGGCTCATGCAAAAGCGGTTTGCTCTAGAGGTGGTCATATATTAAATATTGGATTTGGAATGGGTCTTGTTGATACAGCTATCCAGCAGTATGATCCCGTTTCACATACTATTGTGGAAGCTCACCCAGAGGTTTATGATCGTATGCTTCAGAATGGCTGGGGAGAGAAGAAAAATGTGAGGATTATACTGGGTCGGTGGCAAGATGTTATTCCAAAACTAGATTCTTATGACGGTAAGCAAATGCATGATTCTGCGTTGGACCTTCTTACTGCCTCTGTTATTTTCCTATTTGGCTATTTATGCGGACATGATAAAGCAAATGCATGATTCCCGCCACTTTCTAAGCACAAAGCTATCTACCTTTGTCATCTGACCAACTAGGCTGATAGTGCCCTCCACAAAGCTTAAAACAGCTGCTAACATTATGTGCTTTAAGCAACGTTATCCTTGAACATAATTTTATAAGGATCTCAAGCCTTAACTATCTGCAAAACCTCATTTACAAATTTGCCTATAG
>JAGPOY010001009.1:0-19301 GCA_018983105.1 Silene uniflora
AACGAACACATTTTCATATGATAAGATATAACAAATCATAAACAACGATATCATGCGAGAAATATATCAACACGTTAAAACAAGAGTTACGCAACATCATAAACATTATCATACATCATATGAAACAAGATATCAAGCAAGTTACCTAACAACATCATATCACGCATATACTCATACAACATATCATATCACGTTTCCCGACTCGTAACCACCCACGTAGTGACCAACCGAAACAATAGGATCAAATTTTGAGATGAGGGATCCGACTCACCCAAAACCGACCTCCTATTGTACTCAAATTGGGTTCATTTTATTAGACACTCCTAGATTCATTTTGGTTCATTGGTTTAGGTTCCAAGTTCGTCGCTCTGATACCACTTGTAACACCCCGACATTGCTATGCAGGATCCTCAATGGCGGGCAGCCATGAAAAATGAAATCGAAGCTTTGGAGCGCAACCACACTTGGACCCTTGAAGATCGATCTCCCATCGCATAAAAAGGCCATAGGCTCGAAATTGGTCTATAAAATCAAGTATAATGCGGATGGTACAATAGAACGCTACAAGGCTCGCCTTGTAGTCATGGGCAATCGACAAGTTGAGGGCGCTGATTACAACGAAACATTCGCTCCCACAGTTAAAATGGTCACTATTCGCACTCTTCTTACCATTGTCGCCGCCAAAAATTGGACCCTTCACCAAATGGATGTGCATAACGCCTTCCTTCATGGCGATCTTGACGAAGAGGTGTATATGAAGCCACCTCCTGGATTTTGCAAAGATGCAAACGGCAAGGTATGCCGTCTAAGAAAGTCCCTATATGGCCTTCGACAAGCCCCCCGATGTTGGTATGCCAAACTTGCTTCCGCTCTTCAAAATTATGGCTTCAAACAGTGTCCGTATGATCACTCTCTATTCTCCATCGTTGACTCCACATCGGAGGTCCATGTTCTCATCTACGTGGACGACCTTATTATTTGCGGGGACAACAATGTTCTCATTGATCGGTTTAAGACATACCTTAGCACATGTTTCCATATGAAAGATCTTGGACCGCTTAAGTATTTTTTGGGCTTAGAAATTGCTCGAACAAGACGGGCCTATTCATTTCACAACGCAAATACACTCTCGACATTCTCGATGAAACTGGGCTGCTCGGCTCCAAACCCGCTCTCACACCCATGGAAGCAAATCACCGTCTTGGGCTCTCAACCTCACCCTTACTTCTCGACCCACAACCATATCGTCGGTTGGTAGGTCGCCTTGTCTATCTTACTATCACCAGACCCGAGTTGCTCTACTCGGCACATATACTTGCTCAGTTTATGCAAACACCAAGAGACGATCATTGGCAAGCTACGCTACAGGTAGTGCATTATTTGAAAAATTGTCCAGGACAAGGTTTGCTATATCGAAGTGACAATGACCTAGAATTAAACGCGGATTACGTAGGCTGCCCCACAAGTAGGCGGTCTCTCTCGGCCTACCTCGTATTCCTTGGTAGCTCGCCCATTTCGTGGAAAACAAAGAAACAAACAACCGTCTCAAAATCATCGGCCGAATCTGAATATCGGGCAATAGCTTATGCGGTTTGTGAACTCAAATGGCTCAAAGGCATTCTAGCTTTCCTCGGCATTCAACACACTACACCTATCGACCTTCTATGCAACAGCCAATCCGCTTTACATATCGCGCGCAATCCCGTCTTCCATGAAAGAACTAAACATATCGAGGTTGATTGCCATTTCATTCGCGATGAGATAATCAAAGGGGCTATTCGGCCTAGCTATGTGCACACTAAAGCTCAGCTCGCTAATATCTTCACAAAGGCATTGGGACGGATACCGTTCGAAGATTTACTTCCCAAGTTGGGCGTCTCAAAGCTCCACGCGCCAACTTGAGGGGGGTATTACGCATATCATCCCGTTCACACACAACAGCTAGCTCAACGGCTAGTTTGCATCCCACATCAGGCAACAGTATTTTCCTTCCTCCATTTAGACGATTGTGAATATTATGTTACCATGCTTATGTAATTTCCGTAAATACATAGCTTGTATAAATTCCCTTGTAATTACATGTATTACACACAATTAACTAGCAATAATATTAATGAAATCAACATTTCCAATCTTGTGCGTCTTATAATATTTTGCTATTAAGGTGTTAGTTCCTCTGTACAGTTTTGTCATGTCGGAAGTGTAAGTCTCAATGTTTGTAGTCAGCAGAGCTCTTTGATGGTAAATAGTTCCTAGGGATTTGTGTAGCGTAAGATCACTGAAGATCTTAAAATCTGTATTGGCAAAAGTCCCATTTCCGTGACTCGAAAACCCCTGCAGGCATAAACTTCTATTATGTGATTATTATTGTACTAACTCTTACCGGTACAAATTCTACTCCGCCGCTGGGGGCTTTGAAGTTCAGCAAAGCTTGACAACCAACTTCGAGAGCACCCATGATTTCCTATTTTTTTCTTGAATTGCAAATAATATACTCCCTCCGCGCAACTGCGTTTGCCCCATTTTAATAAAATACTCATTACATATATTAGAGAAATGGGGTGAAAACAGCTGTGCGGAGGGATAACACAAACGGAAACTAATCAAGTGATTATCCGTCACGTTGAACCATCTTGACCCATGAAGGTGATAATACAGGACTTACAATCTCGACCTCGTCGCCCACATGATGATCTTCTCCATCAGCAGCATTAGGATTACCTGATAACTGTGTTGTTCTTATCATGGTCGATTCTGGCAATTCCTTAACTTTCCACACTTTAAATGTCCGATCCGAACCAGCACTAAACACCAAAAACCCCCTCACAAAACTGACATCGTCCTCTAAACAAGCCGCGATGCACTTGACCGGACCCTTATGCCCTTCGAGAACAGAAACACACTCATGGGTTACATTCACCATTACCCCGTCTTTCCAATCATTACCTCACTTCCATATTTTTACCTGATACTTTGCTCCACATTTTCACTGTTCCGTCTGAAGAACATGTGAACAAATACCCGTCTTCATTGATTACCATAGCGTTTATATTATCAGCATGAGCAGCAAAAGAATCGATACACTTACTGTCACTCAATCGCCAGGCTTTCACGGTCTTGTCATACGACCCAGTGTATAATATTCCGTCAGCCCAATTGTACGCTAAGCAAGACACAATGTCTCGATGAATTTGCGCTTTTGTTTTAGAGAACAAGAAACTTAAAGCACTCGATTTTGGAAGTGTTGTTATTTTTTGAGGACGTATGTAATACTTATCTATATCGAAAGTATTACAATGTGCAGACATTGCAGGGGATGAAATGTTCCAAACCCGGATTTTGTTATCCTTGTGTGTGGTGAATAACATGTTGCCATGAGCCAGCATGGACCGTACCTCACCTGACCGCGATTTTGCATACCCCTTTTCAATACAGTCAGTTTGTTGCCACGCTCGTATATATGAGCTGGTAGAGCCGGTGAATACTAGCCCTCTAGTCACCACAATGGAATGTATGTTGCCATCATGGTGGCGGAGGGTTAGTACGCAGCAACGGGAAAGAGGAAGAGGATGATGGGACGAGATTGACGTTCGTGGTGGGGAAGAGAAAGACCACCTGGATCGAGGGCTTTGTGGTGGAGTCGATTGAGGGCTTAATAGAATGCTACTATTAGCAGGTGCAGAAGCATTACTAAGACGTGGGAATGTTTCATAAATGCTGGTAAAGGTGTCCCGGGAATAACACGGCCTTGGTGTGGCAGATGTGGCCGAGAAGGGGAGGTGACGGAAGCTGGACGGTTCGGATTCATATGTAGTATCATCATCTTGCCGGAGATGATCATCATACAAGTAAGAATGAATGTTTATATTATCAGTATTTGGTTCATGGTCTTCCATTTTTTAGTAGAAAATTGAAATGTTGTGTCTTTGTTGTATTCATATATACGTATATTTGACAAGTACTTTGGCTATTCATTTTCACAAATTCTCATTTCAGACTGTCTATTTCGTTTGAAGCCTTCAGACAAAATTGACCGTCTGAAGTGAGAACTACTGATTCATTTTTGCGGGGACCTATTCGGCTGTTTAGGTTGTGGCCCTTGTAGAATCTTTTCAACATTTACAAATTTCCATTTGAGATAAATATATTCGTCTTAAACTTAAAACGAGTATAAGACAAAAGTAGAATGCAACCCATCTACAATAGGTGGATAGCATTATAACTCAAACCAAGCTGACAAAAGCAGAATGCATAGGGGAAAAGCAATAGATTTGTCATATGCACAAGGGAGATGATATTTGACCGTTTTAATGTTAAAACGGATACATCCGTCTTAAGGAAGAACAACTCTTGAAGTCTTCACCTAAAACTCTACTCACCCTCATCCACTCGGAATAAGATCTTCTCTATTTCCTAAAAAGAAATGAATGGTGCATTTGCTCTCAACGGTAAGTTCGTATTTTGATGCAGCTATGTAATTATGGTTTTTATGTATTAAAATAAATAAATAATGAATTATAAAAAAACATTACATTATCAATGATTATTAAAAAGGAAAATTGACCCTAATTTCTATTAGGAAATCGAGAGAATCCTAATCTCGATCCATAGGCCCAAACATTTGTGCAGCATATGAGGCATAGCCCTCAAAAATCAAGATGCCTAAAACAGATGGCCTTCCATTAAATTAAAGAACTAAGACGTGAATTTGAGGACAGTCATAGCAGAGCTTATAATTACGGACATTGAGTTCCTTGTACCCCTAATTACGAGAAATAGGAACGTACATCAGATGTACTACCTCTGATTTTGTTTGTTTTTTGAGCATTTGTGCATTTTTTCCGAGCTTATGACTTTAAACATTACATGTTTTTGAGCATGAGTATTTTTTTTTAGTTTATTAACATTTATTATAAGTTAGATTTTAAATTTTTTTTCCCATCAAAACTCAAATATAACTAAATTTATATGTCATGTTATTGAGTTTTATTGTAATTTTTTAGAGCTTAATGTTTAAGTGAATAAACTAAGAAACTTTATAGTAAAACTCGTCATTTTTAAAATAAAACTCAAGAACTTTATTATAATGCTTAAAAACTATAGAATTGGAGGTAGTACATCAGATGTATAATCCTCTTACTGCCTAATTACCCTACAAGATTAAATATAGAACAAACTAAGAAGTAATCTGAAAGCAGGGCCACATAATTAGGCAATTAGCAGAATAGTAACTGACAAAGACATTTAGCTGATATTAGCTCAAACAATTTTAGGTTTGAAATGGCCAACAAATTAATCATGGCAAAATGATACTCCCTCCTATTCACTATAATTGTCTCTTTTTCCATAAACGGATTATTCAAGTAATTGTCCCCTTTCCTTTTTTGGTAACTTTTACACATATTTTATTCATCCCTCTCTCCTCTCACCAAACCCCACACAACTCTTTTACTCCTATTTTATTATTTTCTTTAATATTTTGGCCCCAAAATTCCTTATTTAACTCATAATAATTCATCCCTCTCTCTTATCACCAACCCCACAAAACTCTTTTACTCTCCCAAAAGGGACAATTATAGTGAATAGGAGGGAGTAATAGGTTGAGCTTTTAAAGCCGTCATTACTCATTAGTCATTACTCACTAAAAATGAAATAAACATAGGGCCCAATACAGGTAATGTAGTTATTCGTTATTACTCATTAACAATCAAATTAAACAAACACTGGGCCCAATACAGGTAATCAAATTAATTATGTAAATTTTACATAATGATACAAACTTGTATTTTTTAAGCAGATTTAACAAAAGTAAAAATTCAAAATGATCACTAATATTATTTGGAAAAATTATGCGTAAGATTGGTCGACCTGCCACTTTTAGCCTCTTCCTTAAATAATTTTACATTGTCGACATTCTACCTCTTTTACAACTTTTACACGGAGTATGATCAATCTTTTTTCCAAATCGATCATCTTTCCGAGTAATACGATATGAAAAATAATTGTCAAATTTGGAACTCGTGACCAAAAAATATGATCACTCAAAGCTTGTTCCGTCAAAAAACTATGACGTACAAAATCTCCTAGCCACGGATCCAAAAACGACAACTCTTTTTTTTCAAATCGTAGTAGATTCAAATCTACTGTAGATGATCGACTTGAAAAAAAAATCATCACTTTCTAAACTCGTAAACACGAAATATGACCTCCTAAAAATTGGATTTTTACCAAAGTGGCTTGTGTAGTGGAGTGCGAGAGTGCTTCAAAGCGTTGCAATATGGCAATGAATTGAGAGGTCCCGGGTTCGACTCCTTACACGGGAGTGCTGCAATATTACCTGTCATCAACGACAACCTTGATGATTTACCTGATTCTCGGGCTTGCAGGATGTTCGGGTGTTTTCTTGGGTCACCAAAAAAAAAATTGGGGAGTTCTTACAAAATATCAAAGCTCAGGGACACTCTGCATGGTGCATGAATTTTCCCTAAAAAGAAAAAGCTTTCATTACCAAGGTGTGCTACGTCGGTAAACCCAATTTTTTTTGGGAATTGGCAAGTGCAGCTTCCTTATTATTGTTGGCAGACATTGTTTAATTGTCGTACATCTGTCTTAATAATGAATAAATAAATTAACCACCCTACACATTTGTAACATACGAGTAGAATTTTAACTATCTCTAGGTAATCTACCCTATGCAATTCAAGAGAAACAAAGGAGTAGAATACGGAGTACACAATAAATGAAGAATACGCAAGCATTTGGGACCACCTCATACAAGTCGAGATCGTCTCCCACAAGACTTGCTGGACGAACAGGCTATCGATCCTTAGGTTTACCAAGTGTTTTCCCGAAAAGCCGCAAGTCTTCCATTGCAGTTTGTATCTTCTCTGATATTGTCGAATACAGGCATCTTTGAGCTGCTTCGTCTAAGTTATAAGGTAAGATGTTTGGCCAGCCAAGCCTAGGAGAGGAGTCATCACGAGATTCTGCTAATGCAGTATCCCTTAGTCTCGGAAGATCAAATTCTATCGGTTCACCAACAACTATCTTAATGTGCTTATTACCAAGCGGAAATGGTGGTCTCCTACCGAACATGTAATCCTCTGGCATTACCTGAAAACACATGAGAGCAAACAACATCCAGGAATGAACACAAAAAGGATGAATCCATTTTTACTCCCCTATCCCCTTTTCATCGTCTTATATGACTTAGCTGGTCAAGCTAGGTCAACATTAACCAATACATTTTTCACAATATACCTTTGCTTTAACCTTTATAGATGATACTATGAACATAGTTGTCAGGATTAACTGAACTAAGAGTGATTTTACACTGTAACTCTCTGCAAATACAACATTACCCTTGTGTCTCAACGAATACCACAAAGGCGCAAATGGCAGGGTGAGGGAAGGTCATAAAAATGCGGCCTTACTTACTCCTGTCACACAGAATGGTGGTACGACTGTATACATATGACCAAAATTGAATATACCACCAATTGCATATAATGTACGCTTCTTTACAATTTAAAGAGGTATAACTAGTTAGTGAGCCGTGTGTTGTAACTCTACATCTATTTGGAAAAATTAATGGTCATCGTCTATTCGTCTATACATCTTAAAGACAGTAAACGAGTAATAGGTGGGTGCTCTGAGGGGTTACCTGATGGAAGCCATGATGGACAATAGGTAATATTATTGGAGTCACTGGTGCACGGGCAATAAGGCTAGCAGTTCCCCATTTCAAGCGTCGTATAGGAGCGTCCTCTTGTGACACCTTCCCTTCAGGAAATGTGTGCACCTGTTCAGGAACGATCAAGGACATTTTCAAGGTAAGCAGTAACCATGGATATTAAGAAATGCTACAGTTTCAGGAAAGGAGCTTTATGATTTGCTACTGTAAGGCAGCTTTACCAATGTAATGTATAATTAAAGAGTGGTAATCTGCATAAAATAATATTCAGCGAATTCCTCGATACTCTTACTCACCAGTTCAGTAATTCGAAGATCTTTCGATAAAATTTAGTTTTATATATTATACACAACGATTACTCCAATGCTGCAGTAAATTTCATCTGTGGTGGGGTAAGCGTGAGGTAAGGGATAAGATGTATGTAGTCTTACACAAAGGTTGCTTCTGACTCAAAAATTGCATTCAAAATGCATCAACACTTGGCTAAAGTTATCAAGTCCTTATACGTTATTCAATCATATTCCCCGAGTCGAAAAAGAACAGAAACTTTGGCGCCGTTGTAAACAGAAACATTAGTATCTTTCAATAAGAATTCAAAACTTCATCGTTTGTAAACCAAAATCTTGCATAACGTTTTGTTTTCCTCTATTTATTGTGTACTGTTGTTTTCATTGTCATAATAAGATAAGTACTAAAAAGAGTTTAGGACAATTCACAAAAGATGAATTTACAAACATCAGGAGTTGTATGGCAGTAAAAAAAACAGGTGTTTTGAAAGTCATGTACAACAATCGTGGTCCAGTGGAAATACTAAGCAAGATAGCATCAATAATAAGCAAGTTAGCAAGGGATGCTTGCTGGCTAGTCAAGACGTACTTTTATAGCACAAGGATTGCGAATAGCAGGGCCTTACCCATTCTCCATCAATTAAACGCTCAAGGGCTTCATTCATGTGTTCTTGATATATTCCACCACCTCTGGTTATTGGTATACATTTTCCTGTGTCATTTACTCTGTTCAGACTTCAGATGAAAGCCCAACTCACATGCATTTCATCCACGAAAATCTGCTAAAGCTAAAGAAAATTTTCAGTTATCACAAGCATAGTTCTGTTGTGAAAAAAAACCAACAATAACAAGATGCAACACGTCTCCTTGCAACTGAAAAACACCGCAACTAGCAAATGAGACACCCAATCAACAAAAAACAAATAAAATTTTATGTAGGGAAGCCCTATTTCCACTGGCCTAATATCTTATGCTACTTGAATATTGGATTTGATGTACCCAAAATACCGCTCAATATACCTCACTGCCCTATAATATCTTAGACATTTCCGCGATTCTGTACACTGCCCCAGACCCCAGTGGCAATATGCTCGCCGTTTACGTAATCTTTTCCCAAATGACATCTTCCACAAATGTAGGATAAGTAAATTGCAGGCACGACTGTTTTAACAGAGTGCATCCACCATTTAAAAAACTTAGGCTGTCTCATCTCAATGGCTTTTGGGCCCCGTTGAAAACTTTCATCTTAGGCTCTTAAATTGTCTTACAAACAGTTAAACCAAAGACAACATGCATAGGATCCGAACCCGCATACCCCTTCCCTGAAATTTATGATAGTCTTCACCACTATACCATATTAAATTGCTTGATTCTAACACACATATAAGCTACGTACAACAAAACTCTCAAAAGGGATTCTCGAATTTTCCTAGAACCTAATATAACATCCATAGACGATCTTGTAAAACATACAAGTTTACTTTACCACACAACAACCTCAGGTGCTTCAGTCACAAATATCCTACATAGAGCAACAAGGCACGATAAAATACTAGGATCTCTCAAGTTTAAAATTCAAACGAGTCCTAACAAGTTTCTGTAACAGCATATACACAAGCGTACCTTACTGGCTTACTTCGGTAGACAAATTTAGTACAAATTGAACTCAAATTACTCCTAGATGGAAACAGTAATTGTACACGTTTTACTTTGATGTAGCTATATATGCCCTCACTTTACTCTTTAGTAGATCAGTGCCCTCATAAAATCTTAAATAGCTAGATCAGTCCACAAGAATAATCCTCTTAATGATAAGCAAGATATGTGACTTCTGACTATTAAGCCACACTTGAGATGTTTCAGCAACTATTATACTCCAACATGACTTGGTTTCGAATTATGTGAGGCGCAATGTGCAAGGCGGGAGCAAAGGTGCACGTCTCATAGACACGAGATGCACTGTTTTCCCAAAAACTTTGTAGTTTCAGAATAAATTTTTGTGCAAAAAAACCTAATTTTTAGGATCTTAAGAAGGGAAGCTAGGCCCAGGGATAATGTGCTCAAAAAGAGTGACAGAATAAAAGGAACTAGAAGGAAAAGATGTGGAAATTGCATAGCTATGAGTCTTACTAGCTATGCACTGTCTAAAAGAAGCATCGAAGCGTTTTGGTTAGAACCTTGGGCTTAAGCGTACCCCCGATGAATGCGTTTAAACTAAGCCAAAGTTCTCTCCATCCTACTTTAAAAGTTCAGTGTTCTTTTTTGAAGTAATGTAAAATCATACCAAACTATACATTTCATATGCTTGCAATAATGATATACTCCGAATAATGTGTACGTGCAGTGTTTCTAAACCAATTTTCCTGTAAGATTTAATTGGAAACAATGAAATTTCATCTAGAGGATACCACACATAGCACATAAAGACAAAATACGAATGCCACAAAGGAAAGCAAGTTAAAACTCATGCTTGCCATAACCGAAAAGATAGGCATTATAAACCGCTCACCAATCCGAAAGCAATATGATAACACTTTGTTTTTAAAGCATATGTCTTCGGCAGCAAGTACCCATCTAGCCAACCTTGCATCTGTTATCGGGAATCCCTTGAAACCCCACATTAGTGGATCATCTAACCTGTCAAAATAGCAGCTACGACAATCAAACAAGTCTCTCCAACAAAATACAAAAAATGTTGAGCAATGTCACACAACATTTTGCTACTTTTATGTTCTTTCCTTGTTCTCAACCCTGTACTACTGATAACTGTGATAAGTGATAAATTGATTATCTTAAGCCATTTGCACATCCTCCGAAGTGAGCAAATACATGTAAGAAACGGTCTACCAAGTCATCAAAAAGGAAACAATAAACGATCTACTTCTACCATTTGAAGGCAAAAAAGAAGAAGTCTTTCTTCAAGAAAACTAAGAAGTCCTTTTGCTACAGATTTATGAGTATCAAGACTTTAGCCCCACCCTTTCCAGCTCCTAAGTCTTGAATACATTGGTAGGATAAATTAATTTTCCCACAAGGTGAAGCGCTACCCTCAAACAAATAAAATGAAGTTAGTCCAATGGCAATGGCGGTTGGCACCTTTGGTTTCGACACTCATCTTGAGAAATATGATCGTTATATAATCAAGAACACTATCAGACCTCAATTATATTCAGCTGATATTGTCTCAAAGGTTTCAACTTTTCACAGGTAGTAGATTTAATCATTGAAGGAATACCTATGTTACCCTTACCCACCCCACCCCCACATGCTCGAGTCACGACTTTCAAAAACTCCTTACTCTAGGAAATTTGAGGGTGGGGTTAGTGTTCCGGTGGTTTGGTTGTGTTTAAAATAGGTGGCTTTGGGGATGACGATAGTGATATCAGGCGACTCAAAGGGTGTCTGCCCCTCAAAAACAAGGCCTTTGACATGTGTGACAGTGTGACACTAGTTGAGATATTTGTGAAATGTGAACTATATTGTGTGATCAAATTTTCCGATATCCACTACACTTGACTAATTTTCATGAAAGTTGTCTTAGTTGGTAAGAATGTAGTACTCCCTCCATCCTAATTTATCCCAAATTAATTGTCTCCTTTCTAAATTTACAAAGAAGAATTAACTATTCTTCCATCAAACGGGAGTAATTAATTTGTCCTCATATCATAATTCCTTAAATCATCCTGAAATCAAAAGTAGGACACAAGATAAATTGGATGGAGAGAGTACGAAACAATTCGGCTTATGATCCACCAAAGGTCCTGTGACCAAGGTACTACCTTCAGTAACCCTAAAGACGGGGACAAAGTATTAACTATTAAGTAAGCCGGAAATCACTCCCTCCGTCTCGATCATTTATTTATCAGTATAACTGTATGCATTTAGAACAACATGATAAACAAATACTCATAGAATAGGTAAACAAATGACGGAGACTGAAGGAGTAACAGAAACATCATAATAACGAGCATTCGAGCAATAACATGAAAACAAAGTAGCATAATAATTGACAGAAATCAAACAAGAAGAAAAGAAAGAGAAGGAGACATACGTGGACATGTGATTACTGACGGTGAGCAGAGGAACGCCGGTAGGTCGAGATCGAACTAGATGGAGAAGAGTGTCGGCGTTATGTACAGTAGTGGTGTTCATCACCGCCGTCACCGCTTTCGCAAACGTGCCGATCGCCGTGATGATAGCTTTACGCGGTACTCCGGCGAGGTGTCCACCACGCGCCGCCCACGCCATCGTCCTCCTCCCCACCTCTCCCATCTTTTAAATCTCTCTCTCTCTCTTTTTGGTGAGGTTGTTCTTGGTTTGGGGCGGGGAGCCCGTAATGGGATTTACAAATAATTACAATGCCCAAACCGTTTCCCAACTAACCCACACACCTACATCGAACTGGCCCTAAGTTAATTTTGAATAATTCTCATGTTGCCTATAAAGTTTGCATTTTCGGATAATTCACGCGCTATCATGGAAGTTTGTCATTTTTGCACGAAATACCCAAATTTTTGATCCGAAAATTGAAAGAGGTCGTCACTCGAGTTTACGAGTTCAGAAAATGACGAATTTTTTTTCTAAATCGCTCATCTTTCCGAGAACTACAATTTGAAAAAAAAATTGTCACATTTGGATCCCATTGCTAGGAGTTATTCTACATCAAAGTTTTTCCGACCGAACAAACTTTGAGTGATAATATCTCTTGGTCACAAGTTCCAAACTCATCAAACTTTTTTTTTCAAATCATAGTTCTCGAAAAGATGAGCGATTTGAAAACAAAAAATTTCATTTTCTGAGTTCGTAAACACGAGTTATGGCCTCTTTAAGTTTTCCGGATCAAAAATTTGGGTATTTCGTGCAAAGTGGCAAACTTTAAGGGCACCACGTGAATTATCCGTTGCATTTTTTTCCCGAATGCTCATACTTTCTCAAAAATTTAATTGAACAGTTCATATCTCTTAATCACGATTTTTATAGCCGCGATTTGTTTCTAAAATCTTTAAATCTAGGAAAGACAATCATTTTGAAAAAAAAAATTGTTTTCTGCATGTGTGATCGAAAATAAAAGACGGTCAAAATTTGTTGAACGAATAAACTTTGACAAGTCGTAAGTCTGTCCCAAGATATCATAAAAACACGTTTATTTTTAAAATTGAACATCTCGCAAAGACGATCAACATGGGAAAAAAAACAACTTAATTTAAGTTTTTTTCTTCTTGCTTTGGTGAGTCCTTTATTGGCTAGTACGAGCTGAGTCAGGTGTATATACTTCCAATCTTCCATTACTGGTGATAAGGGACCGGTGTTGCGAAGCCGCCTAGTGGATTGGATTAAAGGAGAGTCCTTCTTCTTCTTCTTCTTCTTCTTGAATAGCTACCTCTTCGGCGGAATAAGATGTTGATATCCAACCTTTTTGTAGACATTCAGAGGAGAAACGACTTGTTCATGATTCCACGATAATGAGGAAGCACTTAGTCAGGCATTGATTATAGTTCTTGTTGACAAGCCTATGTTGTGAACTTGAGCAAATGCTTCGTTCTGTCGTTACAGCATTACATTATTTAGAAACACTCAGAATTACAAATTGAAGTTGAAATTTGGTTATTTAACAAAACTTAACGCACGGGAAAATATATTCGGTTACCACACATTAAAAAACTTATAAGCCGGCGTGTTCGCTCTCCCTACCAAACCATGTACGGGGGTCATAGTAGTTCTTCATGACATAATCATCAATTGGCAATAGGTACTCCAACGGCCTCCGTCTCGATCTTGCCTTTATATACCACAAGCCAATCCACTTTGTATGCTTTGTTATCCAACAAGTTCTATGTGCCCCCACAAGCCAATCCACTTTGTTAGCCAACGACGATATGTGAGTAAAGGAGTGTCGTTCCGTTTACATTACCAAAACCGAGTACCTTACGATCGATAGTTACGAAAAGGAATAACAAGATATGCACTAATAACAGACATTCGTCTATTCTATTGTACAATGATAACTTGCCTAAACGACAATATAATGGCTAGTTGCCTATTAAGTTACTTATAGAGAAAGGATAGTTTTGTCACAATGGTTCAAACTTGAAAGTGTATACAAATTTGTTGCTTGTTCTTATTATTGAACTGAATCAAAACCTTACATTGAGTATTAATACCTACACATTCTTAATCAAAACGGGTTTATCTGTCTTATATGCACATATAGATAATACTTGACCCGTTTTATCGTTAAGACAGATATATCTATGCTAAGGAAGCTTAATTGATTAATAGTTTAAAATACCTCTTATCTTGAAGCATTATTGACTGATCTAATTTAACATAAACATCATTTGGAATTTTGGATCCAATCACAATTATTACAAATTTCTGACAATAACAACAAAAATAAACACAATATCTACATATTTTTTGTTTGTGATCACTCTTTTTCATCACCATAATGATGTGATCAATGAACGGCACCACCTCGGCCTTTGGTCACCGTATTTCTGTCCTGGGCTCCCTTCAGTTTAAACTCCCTCGTTGTTCCCTCAGAGTATACTTGAACCTGCTCTCGATCAATTATATAGCCAAATTATTTTAGATACGCGTAATATACTAATATACTTCATTCGCTCCGTATGAAATAATTAACCAACAATGAACTCCAGCGACTTAAAAGTTATCATTTGATTGTATATTACATACGGAGTCTTATGTCACAGAATACGTAAACTAAATTAAACGGAATACATTATTACGTAACACAAATCCCTACGTCGCCCTGCCTCTGATAAAACATGGTAAAATTCAGGCGACGCGAAAAATTTAAAGATATACGGAGTATATTAATCTTACATGATTAGTGACGAAAATTTGTTCGCGAGTAGCCGTGGAGATGGACTCGATGTCATGACTAGGGTTAATGATATCGTTGGTTTTAACATCATTTTTTGGAGCAGGAGAATAAAGTGAAGAATTTCTAAAGCAATAAAAATGCTGAAAAAACCCTCCATCAAACCTGGTTTTCTTTGTTTCCTTTGAATTATTCATGATATTAGTAATATTTTCCCAAATAATAACCCTTTGTTTTAATTTTGTAAATGTTATTCTCTTTAGCTAATCTACGCTGTATATTGCTAAATAATGATTTGTTGTGTATTTGAGTTGGGGAAAATGTTCATGTTAAAGGGTTCTTTTATAATCCCACCATATTAGTGGTATTATAATTTATATTATATTTATTTTATTAGGCAACAATAACATGCGCACAACCAACACACATAATAATACACATTGAAGTTGACTTCAAAATTTGACTTTTTTTTTTCTTTTTCATTTAGAGGTAAGAAGCAATGTATTTGCTAAAATTCTACACAAATTAAGAATTTTTGACGGACATATCTGTTATAAGCTTGCGAAGGATCAAGTACAAATTTAAGATTCTACCTAAAATCGGGATCGATCGGTCACGATGTTTGAACGTCGGATAAGAGAATCATAATTATCAAATTAAAATTATGATAACCCTGAAATAATTATATACCATATTCACTCACAATTTATCTTAACATCAAAATAATGATTTTTAATTAAAAGGGAGCTACACAACAATAAATTTAGGTAAAGCCATAATGATTCACTAATAATTTCTATTCCCTCCTATTCAATTCATTAATAACATCTACTTTTTGGAGATCAATTTCGAATACTTTGATTGTAAATATAATAAAAAGTACTCCGTATTAGACTTTATTCAGTTTTCAAACTAACACATTTAGATTTGTGACGAAAAATATTTTTTTTCGTAAAAAAAGTCGTGTGTTTACATAAAGAAAAATATGGTTAAAGTATCGCCTGATCAAAAACACCCGAAAGTAGATGTTACCAATGCATCGAGTAGGAGGGAGCGAGTATACCCTATTGTGGTCTATCTTCTCATACTAATGTCTGTGTTATACTTCCTCCGTTCCATTTGTTTCTTTACGTTTGCTTTTTCGGCACTATTCATTAGTAAGGAGAATCTTCAATACAACTTCTAATATATAACATAAAAGATAGTCATGTGAGATCTTGTTTAAATCGTCTTACCGAGTGGATTACGAATATCAAACTTTTATAATTTTTAGTAACATATAACTAAAGATATGGACAGAAGAAAACTTGCATTGGCATATGTGCATAAAGCAAACGTAAAGAATCAAATGGAACGGAGGAAGTATTACCTTCATTGCTAGATACTGTAGATAGTCAAGTTTATGCTGTCATTGTCTCATAAGTCGTATTGTCGTAAGTGAAGGAGTACTTGGTGTCTTGGTAACTACGAAGTATTTATTTAATAATATATTGTCACATGCAACATATTTTTGGTAGATTATCCATCAAATGTAAGAAAAACTTATAAACCGTGTTCAATGTTCATAGGTTCATTAGGAATACTTATATTGACTTAATCGGTTCATACGGACAATAATAATAAACATACTGTATTAAGTATCAGTACGAAATTACTAATTTATTGATCGATTATTGTTGTTCTGTCGTGTAAGAATTAAACATTATGTCATTATTATTGTTTTTTTTTTGTTTTGGTGACCTAAGTGAACACCCGAACACCCTGCAAGCCCGGGGATTAAGTAAGTCATTAAGGTTGCCCTTGATGGTAGATAATACCGCAGCACTCCCGTGTAGGCAGTCAAACCCGGACCTCTCAATTCGTTGTCATATTACAATGTTTTGAGGCACTCCCGCGCTCCACTACACCTAAGCCACTTAATTATTTGTTACTTCTGAAACAAATTTCCAAACGACTGTTAAGACAATCAACCTTTGGTGGCCTCCCGGTCTTCTAGGTCTCTCTGTGTTTGGTACTCAATAGACAATTATTAGCAAAAACGGATTAGTTAAAATAGATTATATATTAAATGATGATAGATTGGATTGATAAGTTTAACTAATTTATTTCATTTAGCAGATTTAGTAGAAGTGTTTATTAATTAGCGGGTAAATGATTGACAGATTATTTTTTTATAATCTACTAATTAAAGTGAATATACGCCGGGGGAGCAGCATATTGCAAAACTCTAGATTGAGGCTCAATCTATTGTTTCAATATACTCCGTTCCATTTACCAAACACTTACATTAGTCAAATTTGTAAGTCAAAATGTTAACAGTTTTTAAGATGCTGAAAATTTCACAATATGCCTCTTGTCAAACAAGGTATTAGACTATGTTTGGCAAAGCATTCAGGTAACTTATTTAACCAAAGTAACTTGTTTTTACCAAAATTTCAGCTACCTTATTTTTCTGCAAGCTAAGTGTTTGGCAATCAAGGAGCCTATTTAATTAACCAAATAAGCTATCTGAAATAAAATGCTATATGTAGTATTTGAGAAATAAGGTAGCTTATCTTATTTGATCTTTCTTTTATACCTATTTAATCCTTTACGTCATTTCACCAAAAACCAGCTGCCTTTTAATTTCTGCAAGTTTGTCAAACATTTTTTAAATAATCAATTACCCTATTACAAACCTAATTTTCAGTTAGCTTTTTGATTTTCAACTACATTTTCAAGTTTCAATTACTTTTTTTAGCTAGTTTTAACAAACATGGCCTTATCCTTTTTCCAATCGACTCCGTGTAATGTAAAAAGAAATGTATTCAACTAGTCTTAAACCCGTGCAAATTACACGGATATGCTATTTCACGAGTTTAGTACATGTTGCTAATTAGAGAGTAAGCATGTTAAAATAAAAATTGTAACATGTACACATTTAAAATACAAATTTTAACCATGCACTTTTAAACTTCATGTATTATTGTGAGATACGTTGAATTTGCCTAACAATTGTGTACACAAACTTACTCGTAAAAGAAAAATTATTAGCACATAAATTAAAATTTACCTAACTATTAGCACATAAAATTTTCCAATACTTTATGGAGTAATACTTGGAGTCTGATAATCACGAGTTTGAAACAGTACTTTCATCCATGCCGCCTTAGTTATGTCTTTATTATTATTTGAATTATATTAAATGAAGGGGAATGATAAATACAGCCAAGTGGGTTGTGTTTAAGAAGCTAAAAAGGGAAATAAAAACTTGATATTGTCATTAATTACATCAGTTTTTGTGCAAGTTTGTCATAAATTTCTATATTAATACTAAATTTGGAAAGATTTAACTCCTTAAATACAACCCAGTGGGTTGTGTTTATCATTACCCATAAATGAAATATTGTTATTCAAATTTATTTTATACAAATCCTCTTATTATAAAAGCTGAAGCGTTTAAAGGTTTTCTATTGGCTCCTTATTTTTAGGAATGAAATATACCTTTTTTTTATGTAGGCCCCCCATGTTCTAGAGTCTTATTTAATTTCTCCCTCATTCTCATTAATTTCCCCTCTTTCTTTTTCGTGCCTCATTCAAGTGCCTTATTCTTATTTAATTAAGATATTATTTAATTAAGATTACACATTTACTATCTTTAAGGAACAAAAATATCATTTCTATATACACCAAGAAAATAAAAATTTTGCCCTCAAAGAAAAAAAATACTAACAAAAAATGTAGAATTTTAGACTACACAGGAAAAAAAACAAGTTTTCATTAGAATTTTAGACTACAAAAACAATTCATTCTTAAAAACCCACAACAAAAGTAATTGAGAGATCTAAATGTACGTTTATAATATTTAAAGATAAAAATTCTGCTAATAAAACTTTTGAAAAAAAAATGTAGATCTAAGATTTTCGAATCAGCAGCACATAAACCCGACGCGAAATATTAACAAAAAATGTAGATCTACGATATAAAAAAAATACAACACAGGTCATATAAAAACGATATCTTTAAAAATTAGTCAAATTAAAACTATAATCATATAGACCTCGAAAAAAATCATCTAAAATAGAAAGTAATACATATAAATTTTGCATGTAAAAATTTATGTTTTCCAATATGGTAGATCGACTTTAGAAAAATGATAAGCTTAGATTTTAATTAAAAAAATTAAAATTAAACTTAAAATAATAATAATAATATTTAAAAAACAAAAAAAATGACAGATTAACTCTGCATGTAAATAAAAAAAATACCCGATCGAAACTCGGTCCATTGCCATTCCTAGCTCCAAACTATTCGAATGAGCTTTGAGGTAATATTACTGTATCAATTAGTGGGTGTGATATAAATAATGTTCTTTTGGATTTAAGTTAGTTTTATACGGAGTATTTGTTAACTTTAATTAGTTTTTAGTTTTTTAATAAGTAGAAGGAGAGAAAGTAACAGTGAATAGTTTTTTTAGGTAAAGGAAGAAGTAAGTCCA
>JAGPOY010001010.1:15174-34467 GCA_018983105.1 Silene uniflora
ATCCAATGTTTAGTGTTAAATGCTCCTTTAATCACCCGGTAAATGCCCTTTATTCCTTGCATTATCTCACAATTAGAGTCTTATGATCTTCCTTTCTTTTGGATAATTATAATATGGACTTTGACTTGTTTGACTTCTCATTTGTATTATGTTGCATTGTTGGTCCATCAACTTATGATTAATGTCAATGCTTCCTTCTTGGTCCATTTCTCATGCTCCATTTTAGCTTTGCATTTCTATTGTATCATTTTAGCTTAATTTGTAGTCATTTTAGCTCATAAAGCTAAGTTCACCTACAAAACATGTCAAAACACAAAATACACTAGAAACACCAATATTAGCTCAAAACACTAAGATAAGTGCATAAATAACATGTAAATTAGAGCTAACATGGGGGTTAGAAATAGATAAAATATGCACTTTTCAGAGGATCGCTTGGATTTGATAGAGTTCTCATACAATAACAGCTATCATCCCAGCATTGGCATGACACCATTTGAGGCGTTATATGGTAGGAAGTGTCGGAGTCCGATTTGTTGGGATGATAGTGCTGAAGCCGTAGTTTTGGGACCGGAGATGGTGCAAGAGATGGTCGAACATGTGAAGATGATTCGACAGAAAATGAAAGTAGCTCAAGATAGGCAAAAGAGCTATGCAGATTTACTTCGTCGAGCGGTGAAATTTGCAGTTGGAGACAAAGTCCTATTGAAAGTGTCACCAATGAAAGGAGTAATGAGATTCGGGAGAAAAGGGAAATTGAGTCAAAAGTATATTGGACCTTATGACATCCTTGATCGCGTGGGCGAGGTAGCTTATCGGTTAGCTCTACCTGCTGCACTTGATCGGGTGCATAATATATTTCATGTTTCGCAACTCAAGAGGTATATACCAGACGTGACGCATGTTTTAGAGTTGGAGCATGTAGAATTGGATGAAGCTCTTACATATGTGGAAACACCAAAGGAGATTCTAGATCGGATAGTAAGGAAAACAAGAAATGGCGAAACAACGTTCGTCAAAGTACTGTGGTCAAATCATAAGGTGGAGGAAGCCACATGGGAGGCATAAGATGCTATGCGTGAGAAGTATCCACATCTCTTCGATCAGGTATGTTTGGTTACAAGGACGAAACCTTAATTCTTTAAGGGGGGTAGGAGATGATCGCATGTGTAATTACAATCAAGTTTTATGTTTATATCGAGTTTTTTTTTTAGCATTTATTGTCTAAAGTCGGGGTAAAGTATGTTGTGTATGTCATATGAGTAAGTTTTGTTTTTGAGTTTCGTTTCATATCATGGGTATGAGTGTGAACTTCGGGGACGAAATTCGTTTTAAGGGGGGAAGACTGTAATACTACGGATTTCTGAGTGTCAGTGACTCGGCCGAGCTGAGCCACTGACAGGTCTTAGTTTCGGTTCTGATGCGTTTTTAAGAGTTCCTGTAACACAGCTCCTCGACCGAGTCACTTTGACTCGGCCGAGCTGGAGTTAGCTCGGTCGAGTTGGCTCTGGCTCGACCGACCGACGGTCTGACGAGTTGGTTTTTCGGTTTTTGTGCAATAAGTATAAAAGGGAGAAGCTTGGCTTAAAATCATTTTATTCTAATTCTAAAAACCCTTTTGAGAAAAACTAAGCGACGTACACTGCTTCTCTCCTTTCTATATTGCATCAAGAGCTAGGATTCGGATCTACACCTAGATCGAGATTTAGATCTTTGGGGTAAGTAATCTGATTCATTTAATTGTTTGTTCATAGCGATTATGAACCCTAATTAGTTGATTAGGGGTTATTAGGGTTGGTGTTAATTATGCATATTGTTGATTAGGTGACGGATTCGTAGAGGAAGGATTCTGCGATTGATTGCTTGCTGTGATTGCGTGATTTAGGATTTGCGAATAAGGCAGGGTTTCTCCATACTCAGTTGATTGTTTATGACTGTTGAGACGGTCTTATGACCATGTTTGCTGGCTTGATAATGATTGTTGATTGTATTCGTTTATTGTTGTTGTATATTGATGAGATTGAGATTGTGATACGGTTCCGGCTGAGTGGGTCACTGTGAGAGGTGGCTCACGCCTCATTGTCGCCTCTTGGGATTCTCAACCAAGGGGGATGTGCACATTAAGGACTTGGGTTCACTCAATGAGCGGAGATATGGTGGGCAAGGCTGCGGTCCCCCACTAGCGGTGTGGATTATCGTTGCGACGGTAATCTGGCAGGGCTACACGGCTTGCCCTGTAGTCAGTTACTTGGAAAGGAAAGGGTGTTTGGAGAAGAGTGACTGATTGGCTTCTGAGTTATTTTTGCTTCCGCTTGTGTTTGTTTATCTTGCTTTTGCATTCAGTTGACTGACCCCGGTTGTTGTTGTCTTTTGACCTGCTGTGATCCATTCGGGGATGGTGAGCAGTTAGTTTAGCAGGTGATGAGCTTGATGATGATGTGCTTGTGGGACGGGAAGAGTCATCACGAGTCTTTGATTAGCTTAGATGATAGTTAGACAGTTTATGGTTTTGAGACAGTTGTTTAGCTTTCCGTTGTTATGTTTTGAGATGGTTGTATCACAGTTAAACATTATTATTTAATAAAGGTGCATGCATTGTTATTTGATGTTCACTACCTCGGTTATCCGAGATGGTAACGCCTTTATATGGTAGGGTAGCCCTTGGTAGAGTACTCCGGTATATGGGGGTGTTACACATCTAGCATGCTTTCGTATAACAAAAAGAAGAGCCCACCAAATGTAATTAGAAAGTGTAAGTCAATCACACCTTTAAGAGTATATTTTTTTTGTGTTCATCTTTTATTTTGATGCAGCTAACTAATTGTAAATCTTGACACTCATCCTAACTTTTGGAGTTTGAGTTCTGAAATTTTGATGGTACCCTTGCTCTGGTTGAGAGACACTTTCTTGAATCCTTAATATCTTAGTCCTAGCCATAAAGGATTTCATCATAACTTTGACAATAGAATCCCATGTAGTGCACATAGAAAACAAAAGGTCAGAGCATGCTCATAAATCATACGGAGTAAATGATTGCGCAATAGAGGATATTTAGCTCATAAATCAAAATATTACTCCCTCCATCCCAATCAGTTGTTTATCATTGATTAAAGTACCCCTCACAAAGAATAGAAAGGGTAAATAAATTGTTTTAGGTGGATTTTTGCGCAAGGCTAGATCCGGTCAGGGTAGAGAATATGCAGGGTTAACTAACTCAATTACCTTGTCTGTTTTGCTGCTAGGCAGGCTGACTAAAACGTGAAATAAAGACAATAAACAAAACAATATGAAACAAGAATTTTGTACGTGGAAACCCCTTAAATGAAAAAACCACGGGCACCAAGCCAGGAGAGATATTTCACTATGATAATATGGAGAATAATTGTTTTTCTAGCATGATGATAAGTATTTGCTCAAAGTATAGACGTAGTGTTGCTTGTGGTAGAATATTGTGTGTAAGAATGATCTTGGCTCCTCCTTATATAGTAGTCTTCATTAGGCAGTGTGATCTTCTTCATTAATGCATAATATTTACTCTTTATTACGCCTTAATTGCTCCATAATTGTTGTATAACTAGTTTACATCCCGGGTGAATGCGCGGTTTTTTATATAGAAATGCTAGAGAATTTAACAATTATACTACTAATATTTAACTTCACCTGAAATTTAATTATAAAATTTATTATTACTAATATTTTGTATTAAGAGGCCGTAAAAGATTGTCGTTGTTACTGGAATTATTTTGTTAACTTTGTTTTAAAAAATATTGTTATCATTATATTAATTTATATATACACTAAAGCTGTAATATAAAGGTAAAGTAATGAGTAATAACCTTAATAATACAATTAGATAAGATTAAGTTAAAGTGTATTATCCCCTTTTTAAATGTCATAGAATTATTTATTGTATGAACTTAATGAGTATGACCTAGTTAAAGATAGGATATAATGAAGTCCAAAGCCCAATATAAAACAACTCATTTAGGCGGGAAAACTTTAGAATCTCTTATTCTTTTAGTTTTATGGGGAATTACCAGGATTGGCGCGTGGTAATAATTGTGTAATATTTCCCTTTATTGTCGTATTAATGTGATAATATTCTCCATAATTAGTCTTGATCTGGTCAAACATTATTCCTTGTTTTGACCGTTGCTCTCTCCTTCTTGGTGTCAGGCTTGTGCTACCTTGACGTCCTTACCATGAAGGTCAGGCCACGGTAGAAATGTACCCTGCAAAAAAGGTGCGGAAATCAGGCCCAACAATTGCCCTTTTATCTTCTCATTGTCTCCGAGTCAAGTCATTAATGAGGAGATAAATATCTTGGTATTTAATTAACTTGCTTGAGACGGTTGAGTGTAATTATTTGTAAAAAACGGCTAGTTGGTTTAATTCTGCCAAGTGTTCCTCTTTCTTCAATGCAACCGCTTCCCTTTATTGCAACTTGCAGTAAAAACCCTATGTTTAACCGCACTATAAATACTACTTCAAATCCCATTTGCTTTTCACCACAATCCGATCATTCTTCAAAAACCTCCAAAATTCTTCATCTATCTTCTTCTTCAATCCCTACTTAAATTTCCAAAAATCTTTCCAGAAATTCAAGCATGGTCCTTAAAAGAAAGTCTACCAGGGGAGCCTCTGCTCCAACCACTCCTTATGTTCCAATCCTGAAATTTCTGGGGAAAATAAACCAGAATCCTCTGTAAATCCCACTCCGGCCGCTGAGATGATATCCATCTTCTTTAGGGGTTTTGAATTCAAGCCATCCAAAGTTTTGAATTCAAGTCACTTTCTTGAATCCTTAATATCTTAGTCCTAGCCATAAATGATTTCATCATAACTTTGACAATTAGAATCCCATGTAGTGCACATAGAAAACAAAAGGTAAGAGCACGCTCATAAATCGAGTAAATGATTGCGCAATAGAGGATATTTAGCTCATAAATCAAAATATTACTCCCTCCATCCCAATCAGTTGTTTATCATTGATTAAAGTACCCCTCACAAAGAATAGAAAGGGTAAATAAATGATTAGGACGGAGGAGTATTAACAAAGAAATGGTTAGAAAGACATATTCAGAAGTAATAACCAGCTGATTCAAACAGTCTTTTACAAAGTACTCCGATTACTTTCTGTAGTATGACCTAGACATCCTTCTTGCTAAGACAAGTGAGATTTTTATGACAGTACACAAACGCCTCAATAGCGAGATCAACAATTACTGAAGCCAACATGAGCCGTGAGTAAAACAATCTAAAACCGAGCTGCAGATTTTCAACTCAAGAACAGTTTAGTGAAAAATGAATAAACAACACTATTATCTAGTTTTACCCAAATTAAAGAACCCAGATAAACAAATATGATACTAATAGGCAATCTTAAAGGCATTGGCAGTAGTCATCATGTGATTCAATTATAGAATAAGAACATCGGAAATTAAACTAATTAAATATGGTCCCTAACTTTCAATTGAAAATCCTAATTTGTTTATCGGAGTAAACGGAAAATAAACACATGGAAGAATGATTTATCAAATTTAAGCAAAAAAAAATCGAAATCAAACCTTTAAATGATATGGCGTTCGAAGCAATTCTTGGCAGCTGTGTATTCAATCTCTTGTCTATGGCCGCCATGAAGTATCTCGTTGAAGCTGGGGAGTACTGGTGGACTTAGGAGATTTTTCCCTTTTTTTTGTTTAGGGTTACTCTGGATCTGTATGTGTTTCAGTGCATATGTGTTTTAAGGGGATTTGGAGCGGCAAAGTTAAATTTCATTTTCATCCCGGGCCTTATTCATAGAGGCATTTTTAGGCCGCGCTTTCGAAAAGCGCTTCATTTCATGGGCTATTCAATCCAACTCAGCGCTTTTTATGTTGAGCGCCATAATGAAAGCGCCCCAATATGTCTTTCTTGTAGTAGAGTGATTCATTTTCCTACAAAACATGTCTAAATAAACAATTGCAACCAGAAACACAATATTTGCTTTAAAACACTAAGATAAGTGCTAAAAGACATGTGAAAACAAGCTAATACAAGGGGTTAAAATGTATAAATTAAGCACTTATCATGAATCTACGCTGAAAAGGTGTAAAGACACAAGATCCGCCAACTGTAGCCTTGCGATGATTAGTATAAATCGAGAGAGTAGTGCACGTCGCTTAAGTTTTGAGAGAAAATTATCAAGAAGTGATTAAAAACTGATTTACGGTTAAGCTCTCTTATTTATATTAATCACCGAAAAACCGATAATCTTAACCCGTCAGACCGCTCACTCGACCGAGTAAGATACGAGCTAGCCCAACTTGGCCGAGTCAACCCCCAACTCGGTCGAGCAACTATATTCCAGACTTACAACAACTATTACAAAAGTCCCACATAAAGACACTCGATAGCTAACTCGGTCGAGTTAGCCTTACTCGGCCGAGTTGATTGCCCTCAAAATACTGTGGTATTACAGCTAGACGCCAGCCTCCCTCTCACTCCCACTCTATTCGGCGACGTGCCAGGCTCCCAACGATCCCTCTAACCACCAATTAGAACAAACCCCTAAATTAATTTTAATTCAAACCCTAAATCAATTCAAAAATGCCATAAAATTTAAAGAATAACTTTAAATTGATCAATATAACGCGATTAACAAATTTAATACTTGTTTTACCTTCAAATTATCATCATAATTAAAGAAATTAATTTATTTTGAATGGAGGTATGGTTAGCAGAAGAGCGAAAATGTTTGATGTTTATTTCGCAAGGGATAGACAAATGGAAAGTAATGGTTAAAAAGTACTCCAAAGAGTAAAAATGTATTGCGAAAATAAATTACGGCTAATATCACAGTCCTATTTATACTTATATTTAAATTACAGCCATTAGTACGGGGTAGCAAAAACTCATCTACCTCATTTATTTTCCGGGTTTAGGATAGCGGCCACTACCCCTTGTTATCGCCTGGGTTTGCCCCTGGTTACAATATTTCAAGTATTGGTATTGGCGCACTGGAGAATATTACACGTATAGCCGAATGGAACTAATTAAACACCCCTATATAATGACTCGAAAGTAGTTTATTTATCTAAAATCCGAATGTAGTTAGGACGTTAAAGTGAATCGAAAAACGGACAAAAGTGTACTGTATGAAGTATTTTTTTTACGAATCAGAGGGAGAGAGAAGGGGTGAGAGAGTTTGAGAGGTAGGAAATGAGAGGGGCATTATCGGAAAAGTGTAATGTATTAAGTATAAATTGTACTGCGAAAATCAATACCCTATAATATTTATCTCCATATTATATCCTATATTATATTTAGTATTTGCCGGAAATGTCTTACGACACAATTTCTTCGCGATGGTGTAGGCGTGAATGGTGTCGGGAATGGGGTGCGTGATATGGCTATGTCGTACCGATCCGGGTATGTTCTCGGATTGGTTTACTGGAAGCAAACGTAAGGTAAGGGACAACTTAGGTGATCATCTTGGTCTCGGGATCGTGACGGATTTTTATGGCGATTAAGGAATGTGAAGATGGTGATGGGTAACGATGGCGACTGTCCAATTTATAGGGTGGGAAAAATAACAGTGGTGACGATTGAACAATGACATGATAAATAGAGGTTTAATAAGCAAAGAGAATGTTTGTTCTTTGCAGGGAATGAACAGTGAAGAAGTTGGATAGTTGCACAAGAAACCAAAAGCCACTTATACACATACGAACAGGCTATAACTTGCATTCTATGAGGGTTTGAGCGGTGAATCTTAAATAAAATAATACTATTCTGTAACAATCGGTCCGAAATTGTATGTAAATTCAAAATAGTGGTTCATAAATTAACCTCGATTAAAAGTCTGACAATGTTAAAATATAACACGCTGAGTTTGGAAAATGTAAATTATTTCACCATAGTAAATAAAATAAATTTGGAATTTTATCGAATAATTTTGAAGCGGTAACTAATATAAAATTATGAAATTACATCAAAACGTAAAGTATGGTTTTTTTTTTTACCGGAAATTAGAAAATTTGAATTTTATATGAGTCCAATTCTATTCATTTGTAAACTCGTAGCTAATATTATTTTATTACTTTGAAATATGAATCTGACTTAAAGTTTATTGATAAAATTAAAAGAATAATTTAGAATATTAGAAAAATTTTCATCTTCCAATTTTATTAAAATAAAAAAGGTCTTGCTTGCGACGATATTTTGTGAGAGGAAATGGGTAGAGGGGACAAGGTGGACACCCCCTCATGTGCTTCTCCACTCACCCTTAATGAGTATTTTGTGAGAGGATATGGTATCCGTCACTCATTTGTGACGGATAGTGTCCGTCACAAATGAGAATTTGTGATGAAACATAATATGACCCAAAATAGTGGAAACGAGGGAGAATAATAGCTTACGCTTCTCAAAATGACCTAAAAATGCGTGCAAAATATAGAAGAAATGCATAAATAAAGTACGCATTATATATGTTGCTCGAAAATTCACTTTTAATGTGGAAACTAGAAATGTCAAAAGTAATTCATAAAACTGTTGAGAGTCGTCTATCAATTTATCCATCCAAATGTATTTTAAGACGTTAAAGTGAGTCGAAACTCGAAAGACGTAGAAAAAGGAGTGGCACGGTGGACCGAAAGTGTTCAAATCTGAGAGTCTTGTTGTGAGTCTGTGACCGATTCGGACAGTTGAGTTGATCATCATTCTTCATTCATAGCGACTTGGCGATAAATCAATCACATTACCGGCGACTTTTCCATCTGAATCTCCGACGAGTTAAGGTACTTAATTCCTCAATCTCATTCTCTAATTACTAAATTACGCTTGCTTTTCTCATCTATAATCTCCATTTTGTAACACTTACAATTCCGTCCCCGAATTAGAGCTTGATTTCGCCGCAACAAGAGTAAACGATGATTGCCGAAGACCTCGGTATCGAAGCGAAAGAGGCCGCTGTCCGCGAGGTCGCTAAACTCCTTCCGGTTCCTGACCTTCTTCAGTCTATTTCCTCTATTAAGGCTGATTACATTTCTCGCCAGCAGGTACTTTTTATTTATTTATTTTTATTGTTTCCAAATAATGATTCATTCATGTCAGCTGACACCAAATCATTTTGCGACTACGCCTTTGTTGTGGTTGCTGTTACTCTTTTATTTTTGTTGCTCAATTTGTTATGTGGATATTAGATGGATAATGGTTGATTCCGGACCTTTCCCAACCATATGCAGTTGTACTCCTTTTCGACCTTTTCTTGTACTGTAAGAGCATTTCCTCGGCATTAGAGCGTATAGTGAATCGGAGGTCACATAATTGTATCAAATTAGGCAATAATGTTTGTACCTATGGACTATGGTGGTGGTGGTGGTGGTGGAGGACTCAAAGGAACTCACTTGGCAAGAGTAGTTGTTTTAAGGTTTGGTTTGTTCTGCTCCTGCTCCTGTGGCTACAAATGCAGCGTGCTTGCTTTGTCTCCTTCCTAGTGATGTTATGGTCGTTGACTGTGTAAAAGACTGACAAATAGTTATATAGGTCAGATATGCACTTAAGGTTTAATGCTAAGGTGATCGTTTGATACCTTGATATGAGCCAACTCAAAGAAGATATTGAAAAATGAGAAGAAAATGATTCTCGTAAAAATGATAAACCTTGAAGGACTACTCCAATACTTGATTCAAAGAGTATATGTGAGATAGGAATGTATGAGAGTTACACTCTAATCAAATCTACTACGGCGTATATAAAAAGGCTATATGTGCACCAGTTTCCTTTATTGCTCTCCAAATTTACTTGGGAGGCAGTCTCTCTAAAAGGTCAGAATATTAGACAGACCGTTTCCTTCTTGTAGTTCAACTTCAGCCAGAATATGCCTCACAAAGTCGCAGGCACATGCATGCGCGCGCGCACACACACAGACAGACACACACACACACACTTTTCCTTTTCACCACAAAATACAAACTTTTGAACATTAGACTGTTTGAGGACTTTGCTCTTGCAAACTGTTGTAAATGCTTATACGCTTTAGGACCACAGTTTAACAAAATGCCGTAATTTCAGAGGACGTTCGTAGTTTTATGTTTCATGTGCTGAGGTCAGGGACCAAAAAGATCTACAACTAAAAAGCCTCCAGGATCCCCTGCTCATATCTGTAATAATCATTTACAGTCGACACTGTTTTCAGAATCCTAATACCCACTAACCTCCTCCACCATTCATCCTAGGGTGCTCTTTGGAGCCAAAGGTTTCGAGAGATCCCCACTCCATATAGAAAACTGTGTATTTATAAATAGGGATCAAATACTCAATAAATTTGTCAGAACTGTAAGAAACAAGCATTGCCATCTCAGGTTTCTTTTGAAAACCAACCTTCAAAGATATCAATGGTGGTAAGCTTTGAAGCTCTTAAGTTACATTAATTCGCATAGAAGCATGTAGTGCTGCTATGATATTAAATCATAGTACCGTTTATGATCGCGGTATGGGCCACGATGGACGGTTACATACTATGATGCAGTGGCACGTCTTATATCGTGGGCACGACTTATGTCGCAGTTTATCTTGGCTTATTTTTATATTGGCTATATAAGACCATATAGGTTTAGTATCAGTTTTATTAGCATTGTATTGGCCAATATTGGCTATTTTGGCAGCGCTATATATATTGGGAAATATTGGGCCTGAGAGCTGTAACTTTCTGCGTAACAGCTGATATTTAATACCATGGTTGCAGCAGACCTAACTGGGAGACGCACCAAAAATATGAAAAGATATGCCTCGTCTGAATTAAAAGATGCCACAAAGACATTAGGCTGCTAGAAATCACTACAACAACTTAATCATCAAGGCTACATTTTCAGTTTTCACGAGACACATCTAGAATAGATACCCCCTTCAGCTCTCTCAGACAACTCAGAACATTTAGCTAACAGGATGATTAGGCCTTTCTATCTACATAAAACACAAAGTACAAGCAACGTTCTCCTAGCGATGATCTGTCTTAAAAAGAAGGGTATTTCATGACCCTCTCTAACCGATTAGCTATTTCTTCGGGAAGCTCGACAATGGGAGAAAGTAGTGACTTTGAGTAGAGTAAGGATTCAATCAAGCTGATTCATCCACCTATTGAAAAAGGAACTCTTCCAATCAGTTCAACCATTTGTCACTCTAGAAATCACCTCTCTCGAAAAGCTGGAGAATTAGGATTAATGCGAGTAGCCACTTTCATATACGGTAACCAATCAATTTTTTGTAACTCTTTTATTATGTGGGGGTTTACATTAGTACGCTGATCATCATGCCAAACTAGTAAAATTGAAACACAGAAAAATCTCACTACAATATATCTGCAGCTTCGACGAGGAATATGATAGTATCATCGGAAAATTACTAACGCTTACATGAATATGTTCCCCACTTATTTTTATTCTCTTAATTGCACCATTTTTTCTTGTCTTAGACAATATTCTATTGGGAACCTCCACCATTTGAGTCAGTAGAAAGGAGTTTTCCCAAAAATTGGACACAAGTGTAAGTTTGTACTTTATAGCCATATAAATATGTTGTCTACTGATGCTACATTATATCTTTACATAAGTTCTCATTTTTTAATGAACTTTATGCTGCTGATTTAAATTCCTAAGCCTGATTATTGTGTTTCTGCTGTAACCAGGCAAATGATGCTCAACTCAGCACAATGGTAGCTGAACAAGTAAGTACAAACGTGTTTCTCGCTCAAGTTTTAGAAGTGTAGCTCTGGTAGTAGTATTTATTGTATCATCATGTTCTTTACTTTTGCAATTACCTTAGAGTGGTTCAGGTACTGTGGTGTAATTGTGTTGGACATTATGCATATGTTATTCTCTTTTCATTGAAGAACTACCCCATTCTCTATGGTTGTACTTGAGTTGTCATATTAGTGAAGGTTGTCATTAATTAATAAATATAGAAATATAAACTTAGAAATCTGTGATGCTGATCCAACCAAATTGTTTATTGTAGGTTGAGCAGGCTCAAGCTGGACTAAAATCAGTGTCCTTGTCAGAGAATACAATCAATGAGCTTCGTGAGAATTTTGTTTCAATTGAAAAGTATGTAGCCTGAGATACTGCTCCACTTTGAATATCACCTTAGCTTTTCAGTGGCTAGTTCTGTTTTGGAATTTTGGTTTCAGAGGGGTTTCTTTAGTACCTCCACACCTTAAAGGAGGGGTTCTCTAAGAAAGAGGAAACAGATAAAGTACAAACTGACTCTTTTTGCCTCTTCTTTTGGTAGTAAATCTCAGATAAAATTCTCATGGAGCTCAATGATTGTATTGAAAAGTATAAAATCATTAATAGCCGTGAGAATACAATCAATGACTAAAATCGGTGTCCTTGACATGCAATTTTATTTTTGATAGCTGGATATTTCTAAAGATGACAGACTTATATGAATGCTATATACTCAGTGAGTTGTTTAGTTAGGCTAACTAGTAATTGCTAGTCTTATTGATAAGATTGTCCTTTTATAACAGCTAGTATTTCTCCTATAATTCTCCTATTAATATTAATTCATATCAGGTTATGTCAAGAATGTCAAACGTTGATTGAAAATCATGATCAAATAAAGCTGCTTAGCAATGCAAGGAACAATTTGAGCAAAACTCTAAAGGTAGAGGAGTAATTTTTTTTTTCCCCTTATCCATTCTATAATGTGAAGTAATTTGAGCAATGCATTACGATAGAATAAAGCAAAATAGCTCACTTAAGTGTCTTTTGCTTCTTTTTATTGTGAAGTAGCAGTCATTCAATGGGGCAGTTTTCATCTCGGGTCATTCGAAAACAGCCCCTTTATGTACATGTTATATTTGTGTACATGTTATACCACCATATAAGAAAAGTAATGAATATGAATGTATCGTATATATGCTGCTTTGTGAGTTCTGACGCAGAAATTGGCAGAGCTCAGTATAAAATAGTGGAGTTATCAGGGTTTTAGAGATTACCACGACTTTATTTGAGATTGCTGTATTTATCACGCAATGATCAAGATCAGTTCTCCATGACCGATCCCAAGATCAAGTCTCAAACTTAGATTTAATACCTTACGCATAGGTAGATGCATATTGCTTGCTGTATAAAACCATTAATAGATTCCTTGTGATTTGAAAAAGGCATATATTGACTGCTTTTGGAAGATGGATATGGATTTTTTGAAGTATTGTGCTATGCATTGGGATAAATCATATGTTTCTTCAATCTCATGCAGGATATCGAGGGTATGATGTCTATATCTGTTGAAGCAGCTGCGGCACGAGAATCTCTAACTGATGATAAAGAGCTGATAAATACATACGAGGCAAATTAATAGCTTTCAAATTTGTTTTACTTCACGCTATTGTATTTATGCTCTCTTTGCTCAGCCCCTTTGTCATTTTTGTAGAGACTGACAGCTCTAGATGGAAAAAGGCGATTTGCACTAGCAGCTGTTGCATCACATAAAGAAGAGGCTGGAAGAATAAGGTCAGCCCTTTTATTTAGCACTTATAGCCTTTCCGGGAGTCGCAAAAAAAAAGAGCAAGCTAGCCAATTGTCACACTAGTTGGATAACACAATTTCTCTGCTGCTGATTTGCATGCTGTTTTAACACTATCTAATCACATTGCTTGTAAATTAAGTGGTCATCTAATCACCTAATCTTGATAAGACACAAAATGAAGAAATGGGATGCTTGTACTCAATTTGGCCATTTAGTATGGCATTGTCAATTTTGTCTGTAGTGAGTCTAGTGACAATTGTTTGATTAATTATGAGTTATAGGTCTATACCTTTGACAGAGGCAATCATGCCAGAAGTGGGAATTAAAGCCAAGATGAAACCTTGGGTTTTGGTACCATGTTAAACCATGAAAATAGGTTTGGGCCACATTCACAAGGAGGAGAGAGAGCCCATTTCATACGCCTAAGAAGGTTGGGTTATAGGAGTAACTCCTTGGTTTATAAAGTAGTAAACTCCCTCCTCATTTTGTCAATGTGGGACACTCACATGAGAGTAAACCACATTACAAGAGCTCTTAACACTTCCTTCACATGTAAGGTCCTTAGAAACCTAGAGCAAAACCATGGGAATCCACTGGGGTGGGAACTAACATACCCTCAAAGAGGCCCTCCTCCAATGGCATAAATTTTGTTACCCCCAATTTACATTTCATCAAACCAAGGCTGAAGCCTTGGGCTCTGATACCATGTAGTGATGTAGGCCACTAATAAGGAGGGGACATAGCCCACTTCATACCCAAGAAGCTTTCATCCAAAAACAATTTGGTTTTTAGATGGAACCTTCTTCGGCATGAAGTGGACACTCTCCCCTCCTTATGGGTGTGGCTGGGGCCCTTTTCATGAGTTTAACAACTATTAATACTTGGTTTTAATATACTCCCTCCGTCCCGGTCATTTGTTTACCTTTGGTTGTGGCAAAAAGACCAAGGATTCAAGGAAAGAGGAGGGGACCACTTGTAGTTAGTATTATTGGATGACAAGTGGACCAAATTGAGTGTGGAGGATTAAATTGCCCATCAAAGGCATTCACAAAATAGAAAGGTAAACAATTGCATGAGACATCCCAAAATGGAATAGGTAAACGAATGATCGGGACGGAGGATATATGCGTAGTATGGACCATTAATTTAGAGTCATGTCTTCTTCTCATGTATGAGCTCCAAACCATTTGAGACCTCCTGAGACTCCCTGATAGTTTTTAAAATGATGATTTGTTTAAAATTACTGATAACCAGTTTTTGCAGTGTTCTATGCTGTTGATACATTCCATATTTTTTCGTTTAATGCCTTAACTGATGCTGGGCCGTTTTCTAATGCAAAATCATCATTCAGAGAATATTTTGAAGATGTGGACAGAACATGGGAAACATTTGAGAAGACTTTATGGGGCCACATTGGCAACTTCTACAAACATTCCAAGGAAAGGTAAAGCCAGCTTTGTTCTTGTTTTTATTTGGTATAAAGGTAGCCACGTGGGCATTTTTTTCATGGTGACGGGTTTCTGACTGAGTTCTGTATATGTTAGATATGGTAGTTTGATGCTTGTTGATTGTGCACTCATCTGCAAAGAATTTAACTATTTCATTGAATAGTATTAGTGTATTACCGGTTGCGGGGATCCATTTTGGCAGCATATGTATGCATTTGCATGCTTGCTTGCTTTGCAAATGCCTCAAGACACTCGACACATAGTATATTTCACTCTTGTTGCAGTATCAACGTACTTTTCTTGTTTATGTAAGTGTAGTTTGAAAAGCAGTTGAAGTTAAGAGATGCAATGTGGATATCAGGGAAACTTTAAAGAGGAAAGACAAGGAAAGGAAAGGTAGGGAGGAAAGGAAAAGAATGAATTGAGCAGAAGTTAAATGATTGGTGATACACTTGTTGTTTCTATCAATTATAGTCCTCTTCTTCACTTTTTAGTTAGCCATTTTTTTTTTCTCTTTCTTGTTTCATAAGGAGGTCCGGAAATAGATAGTCAGGGAGGGAGGGAGGGAGAGAAGGTATCATTCCAAGGATTTGATTTCGGCGTGTTCTATAGACTGAAGGGTAAATTTTTGTGCACAATTTGTCAATTGCTGGGCCATAAAAGAGTGTCAATATCAAAAGACGAATGTGGTATAGATGCATATGCTGTGTTGAAAGTGTGTTCTTTCAAATAAGAATTGGGTAAGAAATGAGTTAAGAAGGGCAGAAATTAGTAGTTGTGCAGTTGTTCCCATAAACATTAGAAAAGGGAATGTCGGTTAAGCTAGTTTGGACATGTTAGGCGGAGAAGTTAGGTGACTTGAAGAACGGGGAAAAGATAAAATTGTGAAGGGTAGGAGAAGACCCAAGAAAACATGGATACAAGCGATTGAAAACGTGGAGGTAGAGCATAGGTTGATGTTGGAATTTTTGTTTTTCCTTTGTTCTTTTATTATTTTAATTTTTTTCCTTAAAAGATATTATTTTATTACACTGAGACTGAGTCATTACTCAAATTTCCATCTTGATTCCTGAGATCTGAACCTGAGTTCACCGTGGCGTTTTTGGAATTTTATCATCCGCAGGAACATTAACTAATCAAGTGATACTCTTACAATTATTTGCCCTGTTAATTTCTGTGATCTTTGGGATTAAGTAATTTTTGGTACTAGGCACTGGAAATTAAAATGCTTTGTCACTTGTAGTAATAAAATTGAGGCAGTTTGTTCAATCACTATATACCGCAGACAGCGTAGAAGGCCATGTGACTAGGCAGGCCTTAAGCCCTTAATGATCATTTAAATAAAGGACAAAGTGATTGATATCTCCTTTTTGGGTATATTTTGTTCCTTTTAAATTTTAGATCTTTGAATGTATGGTTTTGATTGCTTGATTCTTCTGGTCATATTTCTAAAGACTAACTCTCGTTGTCTATTTCTGCAGTCCGCAGACTCTTGTCCGTGCAGTAAGGTACATTAAGACTGGCTGAATAGTATCTTTTATCATTGCTTTCTCGATTTATATTTCAATTTCGTTTTATTATATTAAACCATTGGTGGGTTTGTCTGCTGGATTGCCAGTTTGCCACTATCTACTGTAATCTTTTTAATTTTGTGCACGACCATCTTTGCTTTCTCATAACTGTTTCATTTGTTCCAAACATCCTACTTCTCATTCAATCCAAGTAAGATGAGTCATTTTTACCTTCACACGATTTTTTTGTATGAGATTAATTTTGCACATGATTATAAGCGAAACGTACTTCTTGATGTCGTATATGTATTAGCTTCTGATTAGAGCATGATTGGTAAATTCCCCATGATATTTACTTGATTATTAATTCCAATACCGAGCTTTTGCAATTCACGCTTGCTGTCTGCTAGCAACTGTAGTGGAGATGGTAAATACATTGTTAGTGCAATCATTGTTCAACCATACCGTGTAACGTTTGGTATTCCGCGTGCTTGCCTTAAATTAAAGTGCTTGGATCCAATGGTCTATACTTAATAGGCGCTGCTGTTGTTCAATTAAATGCTATCTGCCCCCAATTTCCTTTTCATGTTACTCTGTAATACCTACTGATTTTCACCATGAAAAAATTAAAACATATTATTTCATGTGTGAATTTTAACAGGGTTGTTGAAATGCAAGAGCTCATTGATCACCAACTTGCTGAGGAAGCTGCTGAAGCCGAGGGAGATGGAGCTATGGCATCGATTGGAAATGTACGCCGAACCTCCAAGTAAATACTCCCTCCTTGGTTTTGTATCACAACTTTCTTTCAGCACCCATCTATCTTTTAGCTGGTAGCATTAATTTGGTTTGAAAATGGTTGAAAAGAATGTTGAGCGAAACAGAAAACATTGTATTGTAACTTTCACGACTTCAATGCTGAAGTAATATTCGCTTTCTCATTATGTTTGCTTTTGGATGAGTTTTTTAAGTGAGCAAATTCGAGTGGGGTGTTTTTTGTTTCCAACTTTAATACTCCCTTAACTACTCCCACTATCTTCTCTCTCCAATTCTCCATTTCCATCCTAGCCAAATTTCCCACCCACCCCACCCTCCAGCCCAGCAACATCATTCTCCACCCACCCACCCACCCATCAACAACCACCATCCATGGCAGCACGAACAAATCACCCATGGTCGGCTCCATTCTCCTCCATCCACCAACCAGCCCCTCTACCTATTCACCTCCATAGCCATCTCCCACAACCTCCATTGAAACCATAAGAACCCACGAATAACCCATGAATTCACAGCCCCACAAAACCTAGAATTCAACCCACGTTTCCACCTTCTCCATCCCTGGAAACATCCAGACACAGCCCCAATACCCTCGGCTCACAACCCAAATTACCACCACAAAACCAAAACCTTACTTCGACTCATTACGTCCTATAGCATAAACCTTAACTGGACAAAAGGTTGGAGAGCAGGAATGACTTGGTTGGTGAGATCTAGGAGTAGAGAGGTCAGTGTTGGTGAGATTAATGACGGAGGAAGGAGGGATTTGTTCAGTTGGTGGATTGTTGCGATGGTGAAAGAAGGTGAAGAGGTTGATAATGGTGAATTAAGTGAGTGGCGGTGCTTATGGTGGAGCTTGGTGGTGGATGTAGCCATGGATTTTCGTGTTGGGTAGTTGGGTTGGGTGGGTTAATTAGTAGTTTTCTTGGGTCAGTGGCTAGCTGGGTGGGTTATAGGTCAAAGTAGGCGATTCATGCCTTCATGGACCAAGACAACGGTTTCCTTAACTTAGGCTTTGGTTGCGACATTCTAGTGGAGTTGAGGGGTACACCGTACATTTAAAAACAGTGGTACAACGTAAAAAAAACCGGAAAATGCAGGGCTATACCATAGAATTTCCCAGAATAAATAAATATAGAAGCAGTTTCTGTGGCAATTAGTTTCTATGCTTCTAACTTTTTGAAAAGGAGTATGGTTTGCTCACATCAGTTTTTGGAGTTGAAGCCTCTCTTTTTGATTAAAACCTCTCCTGCTAAGGCTTCTCTTTGTTAGGTTGGAGCTGCAGTAGACATCACCAACATTGTCAGCCTTTTCTTGGTTTGTAGTGTGGCTATTTTTTTTTTTTTCCTTCTAAAGTTTTGGTTGCATCTTCTCTGTTTTGAATGGGTGACTAGTTGACCACTTCTTAGGGCTTGTTTGGATGGAGGGTTTTGGAGGAAAACAAATGTGAGGGATACGACGGATGCAATTGCTCTTGTTTGGTTAGCAGATAAGGTTGGAGGGATCCATTTTCCCTTTTCCAAGGCAAATTAGAATCTTTCCAATATAGGAACAATTTTGAGGGATAACTCACCTACTCTGTTTCCCCCGTTCATCCCTTCCCTTCCCCTCCATGGCTCCATTCTGTTGATCGTCTTTTTCCCCCTAAAAGTGTATCCAACTGTCCAGGATTATCTTTTGGTTTTTTTTAACTTAACTATGTATATGTGGTGTTGCATTAATTTTTCTCTCTATCTAGAAGTTACTCGACTGGATACTCTCCTGATTAATTTTTGAATGTCTCCAGGGATGGTAAAAAAACCAGTACAATAGCTTCTTCCAAGAATCTCATGCAGCATAAGTTGAAGGTTCAGGGGAAGGGATACAAAGACAAATGTTATGAGCAAATCAGAAAGACAGTTGAGGAAAGGTTCAATAGACTTCTCACCGAGGTTGGTGGTTTTTTTTGTAGGAAATATTATGAAAAAAACCCTGCCTATTTTGAAATAATCCCAAATTTTACGATTTACGAATTTGTTAATAAACCCCGTACTCATCTTCTCCCT